>JAKLNC010000570.1:0-11312 GCA_022813145.1 Barbatosphaeria neglecta
CCTCTCCCCTCTCTCCCCCCTCTCCCCCCTCTCCCCCGTCTCCCCCCTCTCTCCCCTCCTCAGCTGACCAACCTCCGGCACAGTCCATCCCAACAGAAGCTCATCGTACGCCCTGGTCGCGCAGGGCGGTTTTTCGATAGCTTACCAGGACGGGACGTGGGCCAAGGGCGACTACATCTCGGACGCCATCAGCGTGGCCGGGGCCAGTCTGGACGCCCTGCAGATGGGCTACGCCTACAACAGCTCGCGGGGGATGGGCATGATGGGCCTGGGCTTCGACGCGCTCGAGATGGCCCTGAAGACGTACCCGACCCTGCTGGACCGGATGGCGAGCGAGGGCCTGGTGGCCGTCAAGGCCTTCAGCCTGTACCTCAACGACGTCCACGCCGACGCCGGCAGCCTCGTCTTCGGAGGCCTGGACACAGACAAGTTCGTCGGCGAGCTGGCCGTCGTGCCCATCCTCCCCAATCCCGCCAGCGGCGTCTTCGACAGCTTCACCGTCGCCCTGGAGGCGCTGTCCGTCTCCTTCGCCAACGGCACGACGGTCGACCTGGGCGTGACGGCCACCGGCAGCGACGGCAGCGGCGACGGCAGCGGCGACGGCAGCGGCGGCGGCGCCGACGGCCCCGGCTACCTCCCGGCCGTGCTCGACTCTGGCAACACGCTCGCGCACTTGCCCGGCGCCGTGGCCGCGCGCCTCTTCGCGGCCTTGGGCGCCTACACGGACGAGCCGTCCGGGCTCGGTTACGTCGACTGCGGCCTCCTGGACGCGTCGGCAGCGTTCACGATGCGCTTCGGCTTCTCGGGCTTCGCCATCGACGTGCCCGCCGAGCAGGTCGTCCTCGACGTGTACACCGGCCTCGACACGCCCTTCAGCCGAGCCTGCCTCCTCGGTGTGCAGCGCGTGGCCAACTATGCGCCTATCAACGTGGTCGGGGGCGCGGGCGGGGGCGCCGCCGCTGCCGACGACGCGCGCGCGGTGCTGGGCGACACCTTCCTGCGGTCTGCGTACGTCGTCTACGACTTGACCCACCAGCAGATAGGCCTCGCCCCGGCCAACCTGGGCAGCGTCACGAGCACCATCCTGGCCTTCTCTCCGGACGCCACGGCCATCCCCGCAGCCACCGGGGTGGCTGTCCCGGGGCCCCGGAGCGACAACATGGGGGGGGATCGCCGAGCCCCAGCGACCCGGCGCCGGACGGGACCGTAGGCTCCTCGCGGTCGTGGCCCTCTACGGCGTCTCCGCGGGGATGTTTCTTCTGGCTGTGGTCTCGCGCTCTTTCTTTCCCCTCATTCTCCCTCCTTTCTCCCTCTTTTCTCCCTCCTTTCTCCCTCCTTTCTCCCTCCTCTTCCCCCCTTTCCTCACTTATCATGCGCCCTCTTTTCTCCCATTATTTCCTCCTCGCCTATCAGGCGCTCTTACTCTTCTGCCTCCGCGGTACCTTGACCGGAAGCGCGGTTACAGGCGCAGGACAGGGGCAAAGGCGAGCCGGACGGTGGAGTTGGGCGCGCGAATACGGGAGCCTGGCGTATGGTTCGCGCATCGGGCGCGCATGTATTCTGGACTCTAGAGCGCTGCGGCATCTGCTTTTCTGCTCTTCGTTAACTGAATGAACCGTCAATCTTGATCTCGTCCTCCTAATTAGGCACCTACCTACCTACGTACCTAACTACCTACTACGTGGGCACGACTGGGAGACAGCTCCCACGAACTGCACGAAGCCGTAGGCCTAGGTAGTACAGGCAGGCACTAAAGCGAAAGCAAAGGGAAGTGGAACAGAGCACGCCGACCTGGAATGCCAACCTGGAATGCCACACGGACATCGGCCTCTCCTGGTCGTCGACATCGGCCTCTCCTGGTCGTCGACATCGACCTCTCCCAGTCGTCGACATCGACCTCTCCTAGTCGTCGACATCGAGCCAGCCTGGTGTGGCAGCCTAGTATGGCAGCCTAGTGAGCCAGCCCAGCGGCCCTTTTTCTCCCCCATGTTTGCTCGTCTTGCTCGCGGACGAGAGTCCGTTTTTGCTCACAGACAAGAGAGAGGGTGGGAAAAAAAAAGGCTGCCGGCAGGGATGGATCCTTCCCAGTGCGCTCAGATGGGGCTCCGACGACGAGAAACAGATGAGAAATCCTCTCGTAATCCTGACGTTCTGACGACGACAGGCTCATTGAACAAGATGAAATACGGACGCATTTCTTGCCCTTTGAAGCTCGCGACAGCGGCTCAGCAGTAACGGTTTCTCAGGCAGCGCCTCTCAACAACAGCACTTGTTGCATCGCAGCTGTGAAAGGCATCACGGCAAAAAAGCCGTCTGACGCTGTGCTCAAACCGCTTCCTATCTAGGCAGGTACCCCGCCGTGCCTCGCCTCACCGTGGCGGGGCAGTCAGGCACGACCCGTAGCGGCTATGACGGCCCGTTACGGTCCGTTACGGCCCGTGACGGCCCGTGACGGCCTGTGACGGCGGGTGGTGGCGGCCTGTGGCGTGGCCGCCTACATTGCACTCTGCGCCAGAAGGAAGTGCAGCTGCTGTAGCATCAATGATGACGCATCCTGCCTTCTACATCAGAGGGGCGTCCCCTCCGCTTCCCATTGTGCCCCTCTGCACCCGGCTCTCCTGGCGCCGCCCAGACCTGGCCGCCACCGCCGCCATCGAATTCCCGGGCACCGCCGCACTCCTGACGTCATGCTGCGCCCTGCGGCCGCCGTGGGCTGCCGGGATCAAGGCTCCGTGTCCCGGGTGTGCCATCGCGCCGCCGCCTCCGGTTGTCCGATCGTTTGTTAATGCAGCCTCGTGATGCGTACGCGTCGATCAAGAGTCGGAGGGGTGTTCGCTGTTGATGCGTCAGGATCATCAAGCGCGTGTGGCCCTCGGCTGGAGTGGTGGGCTGCGTCACTGACCGACGCTGCGTCTGCAAGGCTCTGTGCCGTCTCCTCCCCATCTAGCCTGTGCCCCGCTGCAGCACCTGCTCGCTGAGATAGACGATGATGCCGCGGGCCATGAGCGTCCGCTTCCGCTTCTCGTAGTCGTGGTACGAGGTGGTGAACGTGATGTCGAGCCAGAGCATGGGCTTCTGGGCCCGGAGCTCGGCAGCCGTGGTGGTGGGTGGGATCTCCATGAAGGGGTTCCAGTGGTAGAAGTGGACAAAGCAGTGGTGCAGCGGCTCCTCGGCCTCGTCGTCCCCTATGTCGAGCCCGGGGACCAACGCAGACGAAGCTGCCACTGCCTGCGAGGCACAGGCACAGGCACAGGCACGGCGCAGGCTCAATGCCGTCTGGCGTCTGCCGGCCAGCTCCTGCGGCTCACCGTCGGGCCGCTCCGGGCCGGTCAATCTTGGAGCGCGGAGAGTCGCTTGGTACAGCAGTTGCTTGGTAGCAGCTTGGTAAAGAGCCGTTTCGTTACTCTACAAGGCCCCTCTGTTACTCATGGCTTTCCGTTGGCCCTCGGACAGCTGCTGGAGATCACCAGCATAGCTTCTCCACCCCACGCAGCCTTGAAGACTAACAGACTGGCAGACAACAGGACATGCCCCCCGTCTCCCTCGCCGCCCTGGCCGCCGACCCGCTGGTGCGGCAGGTGGCGGCGCACGTGAGGGGTGGTACATGGCGCGGTACGACGCGTCGCACGACTTTGCGCACGTGCGGCGGGTGCTGGGGCTCGCGCACCAGCTGCTGGCGGAGGAGCAGCAGCAGCAACAGCCCGCCACCACCTCCTCGGCATCGCTGGACGCGCGGGACGGTGACGCTGGCGGCGCTGCTCTACGACGTGGGCGACCATAGAAGATAGAAGCAGAACAATCAAGGGATCACCACGCGAAGCGCTGCCACTCCTGACAGCTTGGGCCTGTCTGGGCGAGTCCACCGCCATCGCCTCCACCGCCATCGCCTCCACCGTCATCGCCTCCACCGCCATCGCTGCCCCCCAGGTAGACCATCTATCCATACCTGTTGATGTCTTTAACGCAGCTGACATGTTTCGTTAATCTAGCGTTCTCCCCTAATGACGAGATGGCGACGCTGCCCCCCCCCCCCCTGCCCCGTGGAGATTTAGGCATGCGCGTTCCCGTCTAAATCCACCAAATCCACCATCCAGGATACGAAGATAGAAAAGCGATGTTTTCGCTAGGCCGCGTCAATGCGGCTGGAGATGACGGCTAGGGCGTCCATCACCAGACCAGACCGCCCTTATAGCGTGCCAGATCGTCGCTGGCAATGCGTTCGATAATGGCTACCTTGCCTTAGATCGGGAGGGCTAGCAGCCAGTTGGCGAACCGCATTATGGCGTGTTGACAGCATCGATGTACTATTTTATAATCAACGACGTTAGTAAGTGCTCATTATCCCATTACTCTCTATACCCCTTATACATATGCTTATCACGTCTCTTTTAGCTACGTACCTATCTTATCATCCTAAGCTTTCCCGGCCGCAAGCTTGTGAGCTGCCTTGTAGTCAAAAACACAGGCCAAGTTCTGGCTTCCATCTGGATGTTTACGAAAGCCCAGCCCTTCAGAATAAGTCGGCGCTTTCCGTTCCGACGCCACTCTTGTGCTTGGTCCGGATCGCCCTCTTTCTTGCACTTCCCCAGTCGGCGTGTCTGCCGCATCAACGTCTGCCGCATCGACGTCGTCCGGCTGTTTAAGCTCGCGGTTGTTGTTGCTGAAATGCAGCTCGACAAAGTTGAAGTCGTGGCGTGTGCGAGGGCCGACTTCGAGGAGCTTCTCGAGTAAGGAGTTTCCACATGGCCGCATCCTACCTTTTTGGCAGAATGTACTCAATGGGAACCCAACCGGCCGTTGTAGCCTAACTAACTTTTCTTATGCCCTTAAGAATGCGCACCTCTTCCACGAGAAGAGATAAATTCGGTTTTCCAACAACGATATAAGCCGATACGCCAATTCTCGCCTCGCCTGTTTCGTCTCTCTCGCCGTGGTTCCCAACACCCCTCACTATAGCCGCTCCTGCCTTCTCCGGTAACATGCCTCGCCGCCCGTCGCTCTGCGCAGGCTAGTCACGACGCCGCTATACAGCGCCGCTATACAGCGCCCTCTGATGGTAGCTCCGCCGCAAGGTCTAGTGGTTGCGGTGAGAGACGATGTCTGAGGCGGCCATCTCTAACTCGGCCAGGACGTGGGGCGGCGAAGACGGCTTGTCAGACGTCGGCAGGTTGTTGGGCGCCATCTTGCCAGACGAGTCTTGTCTGCGCCCCTTCCCTAGCTTGCCACGCCCTGATCAACGTGCGAATGTTGTTGCGTTCAAGCCCAACTAAAAGAAAGGGCTCTACCCGTAAGAGGATTGCCCATGCAAATCGTGCAAATGAGAAGGGGAGGGAAAACGAGGGAAGATAATAAGGGCGTTATGCTGGCTTGGCCAGAGCTCAGCCGCGTCATTGAGTAATAGATGCGATACGTATTGGAGGCTTCCAGTCTTGAATTCCTTGGGCACGATAGGCCACCACCGCTTATCGAAGCACTTATGCATATTGCTTCTTGACGATAACAAGTTGTTGGCAGTGTGGATGCTAGCGCTAGACCCGGGCTGCTAACCTGTAGAGGGATTAGCAGCAAGGTATAGGGGCAGCAAGAGGAATTAGTATAATATTACTATAGATGATGGATATAAATGCGAATTGACAATATAAGGCTTACATCTGTTCCTACCTATGAGATCCATACTACTTACTGTAACCCTATGGATGGGGTGGTTATAATAGTGTCAACGGAGAACTGGCGACAAGTTGTTGTGGAGGAGAGGTACTGCCGTCGTACGTGATGAAATTCGGAGTGATCAGATAACGGAACCCTCGACAGCAACACGTATCTTAGCACAGAAAACGGCGGCATGTACCACCTAAAGTCCATTTTACAGATCCGAGACTCAAAATCCGCGCCGCACTTCGTAGCCGCACAGGTATCAACGGGGAGGAGATTAGCAGCGAGAAGCCAGGAGTTGGGCTGCGTGGAAGATTGAAGTCGGCTTGCTGCCATCGCACTTTCGTCCAAGGAGACTGAAGTCGGCTCGTTGTATTTTCCAGTCCGTGGCAGGTACTTCTGTCGATGCTTCGTTTTGCGTGATGGGTACATTGTCCAGCTCTCTCTGGTACTCGGCATCACTTCTCTTTTCTCTTTTTCCAGTGGCTCACCCGGCGCGCCCTCGGAGCCCGTCCTCTATTGAGTGGCGCACCCGTTAGTGGTGCCCGCTCAGTGGCTCGTTCAGTGGCGTTCAGTGGCGTGCAGTGGCGTTCAGCGGCGTTCAGTGGCGTTCAGCGGCGTTCAGCGGCGTTCAGCAGCGGTCAGTGGCGATCAACGGCGGTCAGTGGCGTTCAGTGGCGTTCAGTGGCTTGGTTTGTGGCTTGTCCGCCCTAAGCCCGCGTCCCGGATTGAGCGCAATAGACAGCAGCTTCGAGAAGAAGACGCTCCCGAACCCGAACCCCTAGAGGCCCAGGAACTCCAAGATGTCTGGCAACATGGCAATCAGCGTCGCCCGGTGCCGCCGGACTTGTCGGGCCGCCACAAAGCCGACCTCGTCAATCTCAAGTGCCGATGGGTCGCCTTCGCAGCAAATATGGAGCGTCTAGACTGGAAGGTGGTAGGCGACTCAGCACTTACAGCACGGAAGAGTATAACTGGATGCCGGTCATCGGCAGCGACCGGAGAGCGCTCATGTTAGACGTGGTCGTCCAGTTTAAGCCGGCGGCGGATGTGCCGGTGGAGGCCGACAGCGATGATGAACAGTTTTCAAGATAGCTCGCTAGAACATATTTTATGATTCTACCTAAAATAATGAAACGAAAAACTTGATAGAGCAACTAGACAACAGTCATTGGCTACTACCCACCATTCTACGTTTCTGGCCGTGCGACACCTTATCATTCCGCCGTTTTCTCTTTCCAATACTACTGGCTAACGTCAATAGTTGCTTGTGCTTAGGGGCTGGCCAAAGAGTGGCTCGGTCGAAGTCGATGACCATGACACGCCGGCGCTCCTCGTTCCAGAGCATGTTGGGGGGGCGCTCGTCGTCGTTGCTGACGCCCTCTTGCCACACCTCCCTCGACGAACGCCTCGTCTCCGCCTCCAGGTCCGGCACCGCCGCAACCCCCACCGTCTCGCCGCCCCAAGACATCAGCATCATGTGGACGACGCGAGCCGCGCCGGGGAGGATGTAGCCCCAGGGCTTGTTCAGGTCGACGATGCCCAGGTACACCGGCACCACGTGGCCCTGGAGCCTCTCAAGCCGTGAGTAGACGAGGCTCTCGTGTTGCAGGCAACCTAGGTGGGCTGACTGCGTCCCCTTGCCGACGAACGTATAACCATACGGCGCCAGCTCGAGCTTGAAGAGCGCCCCTATAGCCCCGATCTTGCCTTCTTGGCCGTACGGATCCAACGCAACGCAATCCCAATATGCGCTCCGAGAGAGTACTTCGCCAACCAGGCTAGTGAACTCACTGGCGCTGATAGCGTGGCGGTTGCTACCTTCGACAGTCCGATGCGCGGATACATTAGGACAGTTGTCGTCAAGGTCCCATCCTCTCTTGAGACCCAACAGACAAGCTTGCGTGCAATACTGTCGAGTGGGTATTCGCTGACGGTATTCGGAACTGCTACTCGATATCTTGCGCTTCCGCTTTTTCGCATCCGTCATTGCCAACTCTTTTCTTGGGATTCGAGACGGGCCGTTGTCTTCGTCGTCTTCGTCGTCTTCGTCGTCTTCGTCGTCTTCGTCGTCTTCGTCTTTGTCGCCCTCGCGTCTTCGAACCGCCTCGGTATCTCTGCATGTCGCTCGCGATCGTAGCGAGTACTCTCGGGCGGCGGGAATGATGTTGTCCTCATCTTCGTACAGTGATCCGGCTGTTTCCTGCGATGATAGTCCTGAAGACGAAGTATCCGTGCCCTCCGCCCCGAGGCGTTCCTCCTCCTCATTGTAGGGTTCCGGCCAACACCTCAGTTTTGCCGTTCTGTGCAGGATATCTAGCGGAGGTCCGTAGAGGGCCTCAGATCGAAAGGTTAGCAGGCAGAAGCTTGCCAGTTGAGCCACGGCAGTCTGGGACACCCTGAGACCTCCGCTTTCGTCGTCCGCCGCGACGTCGGCGTCCTCGTCGGACACGCAGAGGTGATAGTACAACGTCCGCATGTCGTGTCGCTTGATGTGGAGGAGAACCAAGGCCTTGCCGGCAGCGACGTAGCCATATTCAACCCCACGTTCGATCATATAGTCGAACACCTGTGTCAAGGCCATGGCGATCCGTCGATCCGCAAGAATTCGGTCAATCAATGCCGTATCGGTCGGCGTCGTGGTGCTGTGGACCTGCTGGATGACCTCCATGAATAACTTCTCCTTGACGAGGGCCAGCTTGAGATCTTCGACCGCAAGCTTGTGAGCTGCCTTGTGGACAAAAACAAAGGCCAAGTTCCGGCTTCCATCTGGATGTCTCCGAAAGCCCAGCCCGTCAGGGTAAGTCGGCGCTTTCCGTTCCGACGCCACTCTTGTGCTCGGTCCGGATCGCCCTCTTTCTTGCACTTTCCCGTCCGCCATGTCTGCCGCACCGACGTCTGCCGCACCGACGTCTGCCGCACCGACGTCTGCCGCACCGACGTCTGCCGCACCGACGTCTGCCGCATCGACGTCGTCCAGCAGTTTAAGCTCGCAGTTGTTGTTGTTGAAATGCAGCTCGACAAAGTTGAAGTCGTGACGTGTGCGAGGGTCGACTTCGAGGAGCTTCTCGAGTATCTCTTCCACAGGTAACTGTATTGCGACATTTTCGAACCTGTCGATATCCTTCTCGATGGCTGCCGGCCTCCGAGAGGCCAATTTTGCCCTGCCGCGGGTCTCAACGGGCTCAGGAAACAGTCGTCTGTCGCCGAGGGCTTGCTGGATTATGTCGAAATGTTCTCGCTGGAGGTCGGCAAAGTCGCTCCAAGGGCGAAGCCACATGGGGTAGCGCCTTTTGTCGACTTCCGTTGCGTGCCCCGTGGGAGACAAATACTTGTCGGCAAGCCGGAGGGCCTTGAAGACATAGGTGTGGCAGTCACAAAGATACTCTTCCAGCGTGGTCTTCTGGGTGCGCTTTTCTGCCTCGTCGAGCTGGCGCTTTAATTTCTCCTTTTCGCGCCTCTCTTGCTCCTTTTCGCGCCTCAATTGCTCCTTTTCGCGCCTCAATTGCTCCTTTTCGAGCCTCAATTGCTCCAGCTCACCCCTCTCTTGCCCCAGCTCGCCCCTCTCTTGCTCCAGCTCGCGCCGGAGTCGCTCGATTTCTGGTTCGGACATCGCGCGTTTAGGAAATATAGAGTTCGATCGGTCCTATTTGAATGCCCGAGATGAAAGAAAAAATGGCGAGGTGTCAAGAAAGGAAAAATGGCGAGGCATCATGAAAGGAAAAAGGGCGAGGCGTCATGAAAGGAAAAACGGCAAGGCGTCATGAAAGGAAAAAAGGCAAGGCGTCATAAACCGAGGCTAGGTTTCATGAACCAATGGTCTGTCGTTTACCCCACAGCCGGCCCAATTGGGAAGGCGGGCTTTCCCAGCAAAAAGAACAGATCACATGATGAAAAGTGCTCACAGGCAACAGGCCGTCACAAGCCGTAACAGGCCGTCATAGCCGCTACGGGGTACCTGCCTAGATAGGAAGCGGGAAAGCTTGGGATGATAAGATAGGTATGTAGCTAAAAGAGACGTGATAAGCATATGTATAAGGGGTATAGAGAGCAATGGGATAATGAACACTTACTAATGTTGTTGATTATAAAATGGTACATCGATGCTATTAACACACGCCATAATGCGGTTCGCCAACTGGCTGCTAGCCCTCCCGATCTAAGGCAAGGTAGCCATTATCAAACGCACTGCTAGCGACGATCTGGCACGTTATAAGGGCGGTCCGGTCTGGTAATGGACGCCCTAGCCGTCATCTCCAGCCGCATCGGCGCGGGCGGTGGAGGCGATAGCAGTGGAGGCGATGGCAGTGGAGGTGTCAGGAGTGGCAGTGGAGGTTTGTGATAGCCAGTGGATCGGGTAGGGATCTTCGTGGAGAGTTGTTGGTGGGTTGGCCGGGTCAAATCTGGGTTGGAGGGTGCGTGCGAAGTCCAGGTCTTCGTTGGTGCATAGCTGTGCGCAGTGATGGTCTTGGACGGAAAACCGGAGCAGTTGCCGAGCAAAAGTTTGGAGCGTCTGGGTTTCTTTCGCTGTGCGTTGTGGCATTTAGACGATGTGTTTTGGACTGGTGCTCAACAGGCTCGCTCTCGGCGGTTTTGGTGCTCAACAGGCTCGTACTTGATGGTCTTGGTGCTCAACAGGCTCGCGTGGTCTTGGTGCTCAACAGGCTCGCGTGGTCTTGGTGCTCAACAGGCTCGCATTTGGTGGCTTATTGCATGGCTCTAGTGCAAATGATTTGATAAGCAACTGCGTGGGTATCTGAAGAAAAATTGAGGGATCTACCACCTGCTGCTACCAGATTGTCAGGAGTGGCAGCACTGCGCGTGGTGATCCCTGTATTGTTCTACTCTCTGCTACTTGTCTATGATGACCCCGAGGGTCGCGTCTATAATATAGGTGTCGGATCTGTGGGCCTGCCCCGGCTTGTCTGTCCCTCCTGCATGAACGCCCCGGGCGTGCCTTCCCGTGCGGGGCCTCGGCTAACAGGAGGCGATGGCGACGAAGTTGATGGCGGTGGAGGCGATGGCGGTGGAGGCGATGGCGAAGTTGATGGCAATGGGCAACAACTGCGGACGGGGGAGCTTGACCTCTAAGCGGCAGCTAGTGGCGGGGTTTTGTATGCGGGCCCGTGTACAAATCACATGCGAGCACACGTGCGCCAAAACCGTCTCTCAATCACCTGACAGCGCTGGAGCGTACCGCCCAGGAGCCCCGTGAGGAGGCCTGAATGTGGCGTTTCCGGGCGGTCAGGGGTCTCCCGCAGCCGTAGACAGGGAAGGTGCTGAAAACAGCTGGCTGCGCTAGCCAGAATCGGCACCCGGGACGGCAACACACAAACTAAGCTTGTAAGAGTTTTCACGATCCCGCAGCGAGCCCCTCTCCACAGATCGAGCAGCCTCGAAGCCGACGATGGACGCGGCAGCCCCCCTCACCAGCATCCCCGTGACGAGCCTGACGCGCGAGGCGTCGGGCAAGGTGCGCGACGTGTTCGGCGTGCCGGGCGACGCGCACTCGCTGCTGTTCGTGTCGTCGGACCGCACGTCGGCGTACGACGTGGTGCTGGACAACGGCGTGCCGGGCAAGGGCGTGGTGCTGACGCAGCTGTCGGCGTACTGGTTCGGCGTGCTGGAGGCGGCCGTGCCCGGGCTGCGCACGCACCTGG
>JAKLNC010000571.1:0-10543 GCA_022813145.1 Barbatosphaeria neglecta
CCCCGCCGGGTTCTGCTTGGGGGGCTTATTTTGGGGGGCTTGTGGTGGGGTGGCTTTTCGGTTTTCCGCTTCATCAAGGCCTTTTTTTTTTTTTCGGCCTGGCCGCCCCCCCCCCCCCCCCCCCCCTCCTCTCTCTCCTCTCTCCTCTTCCCCTCTCGTCCCATTTCCCCCCTAGTCCCATTTCCCCCTCTTCCTTCCCCTCTCGGCCCGTCGCGCTTCTCTCGCTCCAGCCTCGCTCTCGCGCTGTCGCCTCTCTTTACATGGAGTCTTTTACACGTAGCCTTCCATAGCCCACCGGCACCTCGTCGCGTAGCCGCTAGGGACCTCGGCGAGGGCCCTATGGGCCACGGCATCTTTCTCTCTCCACTAGCGAGTATGCGCTAACGCGATGTCTCTCCTTGCCCACTTCCAGGATGATGGGCGCCGCCATGGGCACCTCGCCTTACAATACGCATCAGTCACCATCCTTGCACTCGACTTCATACATACCAAAGATGGAGGCGAACTTCATGCGCGATTTTATGTGCTGCGATAGAGTATGGGCCACCATGCACGACTTGCTACAACACTACGAAGAGAGCCACACCGGCCCGGGCGGGGGCGCACCGTCGTCGAGGAACAGCAACTTCACCTCTCAGATGAACAATCTGTCAAGCCACCACCAGAGAGTCAGTGACGTCCATGGTCGCGCCTCCTCTACTGCTTCGACCCTGGTGGCCGGGCAGCCTGGTTCGCATGTTATGCAAGGGTCGGGTCACCTCGGCCAGGCCGGCCGCCAAGGCGGAGCCGGCATGAGCACGACCATGAGCGGGTTGCAGCAGATGATGAGGCAGCAGCAGCAGCAGCAGCAGCAAGCGCAGCAGCAGCAGCAACAGCAGCAGCAACAGCAGCAGGCTGCCGCAGCCGCCGCCATCCAGAATCGCTCGGCCCTGTCGCAGATGAACGACGAGATGGACGCCGTAGGCGACATGGAGATGGACGATGCGGTCGGCCCTATGGACTTGGACGACAGCCAGCGAACGATACAGCAGACGAGGCAGATGTTCGGCCAGCAGCGCCCCCAGCTGCACCTGAACATGAACAGCTCCGGTCTCAACCACCCGGCCCTACGAACCTCGGCCCCTCCAACGCCGGCCGCCGCGAACTTCGGCTTCGCCCACAACCCGACAGTATCGTCCGTCAACACCCCCACGCTGACGACGCAGCAGCAAGGGGGTTTCCCCCCGCGGTCGCAGTCGCAGTTCTCGCGGGATCTGTCGTCGCCCGGCACCGAAGACGCAGACGACGAGGGACACGGAATGCCGAAGATGAGCCTCGCCAACATGAACCTGAACGGGAACCATTTCGGCATGGGTTTTGCCAACAACATTAACATCCTCGACCAGCTCAGCTGCATCGATGATCCCGCCAAGAGACTGTTCAGCCCTAGCGGGGTGCAGCAGCCGCCCACGCCGCAGCAAGCGCTCCAGCAGCAGTTTGCTCAGTTCGGCCTGGATCAGAGCCAGTTCCCCGCCGGCACCGACCCTCAGACGCTACTCCAGCAGATGACCGCCGCGCTCATGATGCCCGAGGAGCACAAGCCCTACAAGTGCCCCGTGATCGGTTGCGAAAAGGCTTACAAGAACCAGAACGGCCTGAAGTATGTATTGTTGAGAGAGCCTGTAGTTACGCGTGTTACGGAAGAACTAACATTTCCCCCCTCCCCACGAAAAAAGATACCATAAGACCCACGGCCACTCGACACAGCAACTTCATGAGAACGGCGACGGCACCTTCTCCATCGTTGATCCCGAGACCTCCACCCCTTACCCGGGCACCCTGGGGATGGAGAAAGAGAAACCGTTCAAGTGTGATATATGCGGCAAGCGTTACAAGAATCTCAACGGCCTCAAATACGTAAGTAGCAGGCAGCCAAGCCAGTCAAGCCAGCCAAGCCAGCCAACCGTTTTAACACGACTCGCGCATCTGTATCTAACTCCTTCGGCAGCACAAGCAGCATTCGCCTCAGTGCGACCCGGAGCTTCTAGCGCAGCACCAAAATCTCCTCACATCGATGGCTGCCCAGCTGGGCCAGAACCCCATAGGCCTCAACCTCCAGGGCATGCATGGGCTCCCGAACATTGGCGAAGAGACTATGCACTAGGCGTCAGGTCTCTCTCCTACTCGGGCGTCCGTCGACAGATCCGACAAGCAGCAACAGCAAGGCCTCGAACATGCCGCTATCGCGCTCACGAAGGACCTGTTCGAGGACACAGTCGATCTGCAAAGAACCAACCATCCTCCGCGTTCCTCTCGAATGACGTCGCTCTCAAGAAACTCGAAGCAGCATCAACTACCTGTAGGCATGTCATCGCTGACGCCGCCCCGGAGGTTGCCGGCTCCAGTCACGACTCGAAGGAAAAGGAAAGCCTCGAAGAGAAGAAAAAGTACGAGTTATCGCCAGATGACCGCAGTTTGTAGTACCCTCTAATACGTCCTAGAGCCCAGTCCCCTCCCCTCCTCCCACCACCCTTTGATTATTACTTTTCATGTCAAAAGTTCCCCCTCCTTATATGGAGTATATGGCTTGGAAAATATGCTTTTCCTTGTTTCGGCTTACAGTTCGGCGTTGCTCGTTAATACATAATGGCATGGAGGAGGTCCCGAATCGGGCATTTGCGGCCCAGTATAGCCGCACACTCGTATACCCCGTTAGATCATTGCACACCACTCTGGAACTTCCCTTGCTTTTATTTCCTTTCCCCTTTTGCTTTTGCCTCTTCCGTGTAGACACGCGTGGGAGACAAGGATAGCTCTTACCAGTTTACTTTGTTGGATGGCATGGTTTCCCTTGTATCTATTCCAGTGGGAGGCTTTGGCGGCACGTCGCTCCGCTCACGAGAGTGGCGGGCGTGCTTCTCTCAGCTCCCTCCTTTTCCCTTGCAATCGATGGACGCTACGACGAGCGATGATAGACGTCTAGACCGGGCGATTGGATGGCTGGTACTGCTGGTGCTGGTGCTGGTGGGGTGGTTTCTATATCAGTTGCGCTTCCCATGCTCCCTTATCTTCACCTGTTGGCCCATTTTGTCACGATATCTGTTCTTTGATTTCTTGAAGGATATATGCTCAACGGCCGGGTACATACACGCACCCACACCCCTGTCCTGCCGTTTTGTCCGGTACGCGCTCGACACCTTCGCTTTGGGGGAAGAGTGGTCAACTACCTGTCCAAGATATATGTTTCTTGATTTATGGATGATGCCGTGGCTAGGACGTCGGTTGACTTGGATGGGAGGGTTAGGGTGGCAACGGGGGGACTTTGATTTCCCTATGCGGAGGGAGGAAGGGCAAGGGAGGGGGGCGATTGGTAGGATGGATCTCTTGCGCAAAAAAAAAAAAAGGAGCTGGGATGATCATGTTTACTTGATCTTGCTACAGCTTGGTGGGAAAAAGTTATAAAAAAAGGGCAAGGTTGGAAGGGTGGCTGGGGTTACTATTCCGGCCATCTCGGATCATCTGGAAGATGAGAGGGAGTCATGTCATGCCAACATTGCTACCACGCCGTTGTCATGCCGTCATTTTGTTTTGTTTTTTTCGAGAATGAGTCCCAATCTGGTAGCCTCAGGGCTGAGGGTGGGATGGGATGAGGGGGGCCGGAGGGGAAGGGGGGAGAGGAAAGAGAAAAGAGAGAAGATTATAGAGCTCGGGCTCATCTTCTCCGTCTTCTGCTGTTTGCGCACGATGTCAGCTGTGGCTGGATACCCTGTTTGCTCCGTCCAGTTCGATGTTACCTACTTCCTCAGCGAGGTAGGAAGTGCAGTCAGCGTACAGAGCGACTTCAGGGTTCAGTACTATATGCTCCCGGTGTGCGGTGTACGGAATGGGAAAAGTTAGTATACTCTCGGTAGACTGGGTTGTGGATTGTGGATTTTTAGCTTTCTATCCCTCTGTTCGTCTTCTCTACTGTTTCGGTTTCATGAATTCAAGATATGATGCACTTCCTAAGACTTATCTATGCTGCCCATCCAGTCGGACTTGTTTTGAGTCTTCCTCTATGCTGTGCTATCGTAAGTGAGGTACCTGTAGGAGGTAGCTACGTAGATAGGTGTAGTCATAGAGGCCCAACAGCTTGGGGTAGTCATAAAGGCCGCCAACTAGGTAGGTACGTAACTACCTACGTACGTAGGTACGTAGGCACCTACTCATGGTACCTTCTAAAGCCTTCATCCCACCATCAATTAAACGATCGCCAAGCCCTTATAAGGACGAGTTTGTCGAAAGGATGGTAACATAGACGGCGGTGGTTTAGGTCGGCCACTCTGGTCAAACTATGTTATGCAGGGGAAACAAGGAAAAAAAGGGGGGTAGCGGAGGACACGGGTTTGAATCCGGTTACGACTGCGATAACTTTCAATTTTTCGCCGACAAATTCGAAGCAGAAAAGGAGAGCGGATGACAACGATCTCAACGACCGCCCTCGATGACCGACCGCCCTCGACCACCTCGAAGCAAAAACCCGCGGGGTTTTTCGTCGCCCATTACCCCTAGGATATATACGAGGTTAATAGGTGAGCTTTTTGCTACCATTCTCTCTCTCTCCTCTTTTTTTCCCTCACATATACAGAGTCTATACTCTCCATGTGTAGTAGGTAGGCTTGCCGCTTTCTCTCTCTTTTTTTCTCTCTATATAGCAAGGTATACCCTCTCTACCTACCTGGATATGGAAGGGAATGTATGCGATTTAGGTACAGCTATATACGTACGTAGGTGTGTCTGCATTGCTTGCTTACTTACCTAGGGTAGTCAGTCCCTATTAGCCTTTGAGGGATACGGGCAAGTAGGAGATACAGACCGAGGAGTGGACATGAGCAGCGTACAGAAAGGATACCCTAGACTTTCCTGTAAATATAGCTCAGTGATCTCGGACTCCGGTAAGGCCGATTTCCTCGTCAAGGCACGTACGTAGGTATCTGGATCATGGTCATGGGTATGAACTGCTAAGCAGGATGGGGGAAGATAGATGGGAATTAAATGGGTTTTTTTGGTTAGATAGTAGGTCTCGATTTAGTAACCGTGTAGGCTAGCTCGCTTGTCGTGATATGTACATGTAAGGAGCTATGTACCCAAGGAACTGGAGGAAGGAGGAACAGAAACGTCACACCCCGGAGTCAGGTAGTGTTGGAGCTAGGGTTATTTACAAGGTTGACCTTACATTGGATCTCCTTTCCTCCTCGCTCGGTGTTGAGGCTTATCAGAAAGTGGCCAACTGGTCTGCCTGCCTTGGCAGATACTGAGGCTGCGGGCCACCAGTTTCCAGCAGTATGACTGCCTAGTAATTAAGTTACTTGAAGAAGCATGGGCAAGTAGTCTACACGTTTGTTCGAGAACAGAGGCTAGAACGAAAACGTAAGTTGAGGTTAAGCTATATATAGCCGCTCACTTGTCTGCTATGAAGCTCACAACCCTTAACTAAGTACCTAAATAGAGTTATAATGCCTACACCTTTACCTGGTGGGTTGCTCTCCGATGAGCTGGCGTGCCTCGTCCTCTAGGGTCGGTGGTAGGAGGCCGTGCGGTTGAAAGGCTGTGTTGTCTAAGCCTGAGTTGGAGATGGGATATAGGGGCTATCGGTACGTAGGTATGTACATGGCAGCTCAGTAGCTACCGTATTCCTATATACGACACTGCAGCGAGACAGACACCTTGAGAGACGCAGTAGATGATTTTGAATTGCCAGCGTTTCCGGCCACAGGTAATGCGTACCGGGTAAGGGCAAGAGGGGGAAAAATGACCAAGGAAAGAAGAGAAAAAAAGGGATAGACCGGCCGACTAGCGGGTCAGTCAGCTGTCCATGTGCCCAACTCCGATCCGATGGAAGGAATGTACCTGTATTGGCAGTGCGCTGTCTGTAGGTGGCGTACGCGTACTGCGGATTCTCATGTGTGAACATCGTCAAAGGAACAACGGCCCCTGACGTCTTTTCCGGCCGGCTCAACGGACTAGGTTCCTGCAGACGTCACTGGTAGACCGGCGACTTCCGGTTCCGTGCGACCTGCCTCCTGCAACTTACTGGACTGGTACTGGTACCTCCGTAGCCAGACAGGTTCCATTCCGCGGGCTGTCCGGGGCGAATCGATAAGGTCGCCCTCTCCCATTGGCAAGTCCCGCGTCAGGCGGTGAGGCGGGAGGGGATGCAGGAGGAGGGCCATGACCTCTTCCTCCTCCTCCTCCCTCCATCAGTAGGCAGGCACACACGTTCGGGCGAACCTTCATTGCGGGCTGTGATGCTTTGGATAGATTGCACCATAGGCACTTTCGCAGAGGGCCCTCTCCTTTTACCCCTCTTTTTTTCTTCCCACCGCCCTCTCCCCCGCCTCGCTAGCGAGCCTGATACTATTAAAGAGGCGTAGAGGAGATAAAGGGGGTCGCAATTATCCACACTTACCTGTGTAGATACGTACGGAGTATGTACCTACCTGCAGGCAGGTACGCAGAGATGACCATGTGATGTGGCATGCAGTACTCCGTACAGCTGATACTTTCCACACTCCTGCATATCTGTCTGTACCTTAGACTCCAAGTATGGGGACTTTGGGAGCTTACTGCGAGAAAGCGGGGTTTGCGCGGGGCGAAGAGAAAAAAATGAAGAGAGTGGGACTTGAACCCACGAGGAATGACTTCCATCAGGATATTCGTGTTAAGTGTTCGAACCTTAACCTGACCCCATAACCAACTCGGGCATCTCTCCGTTCGTTGGATTCCGAAGAGTGCGTTGTGTGGCCCAAATACGAGGGGGGAAAGGGCTTGCTAGGTAGGTCCCTAGTCGTAGAGGGAGCGGGGGAGGGGGGGCAGCAGGTTGGACCGAAGTGAGGAGAGGACGAAAGCTGGCATGCCGGGGCGGACTTAATATGGCAAAAAGATCGATCGATCGTCTTGGGCCCCGAGTGGGGGAAGAGGAGAGAGAGAGAAAGAGATGGAGAGGCTTGTAGGTGGATTCCTGGGAGTGATGAGCAGACACTAACACGAAGACGGATGGTGGCAGTGGGATATAGATGCATGCAAGGGAAAGTTCCAGGGGTGCAGAGACAGAGACAGAAGGACCAAGACCGACCCATCGTGATGGACAGCTCGGACTGGAAATGTCGTCGGCTTTTCTTGGCTGCTGAGCCGTGACCGTCGGCTGCCGCGGGACGGCTCGGGAACGTCGGTGACGACGGGCCTCTCGAGATCTGGCGGCTGTCCGTGGACCGCCAGCCCGTGCCGGTAGCTGGACGCTTCTGTGCCGGGACTGCCTGGAACAGACTGGAAGATATACCGGGGGTATGCGGGCTCCTGAGTAGTATGCAGCCTTGCCCCCGCTTTATCCGCCCTAGCCTTGTATGTGCTGCCTAGGTAGATACCTACCTGACGTATGCGGTATGCACTGTTAACCCACCCACGAGAGCGTGGCCGATGGCGGTCTTACGACGGATCTTCAATGTTCCATTTCGTTCGGGGGAGGTATATGCTAACGGTTAGTGCTCGTGCTGGATCCGATGGACGATGTACGAAAGGTAACACCAGCCACTGCTGCTGCCCACTCGCCCACTCGCCCGCTCGCCCGCTCGCCCGCTTGGCTGCTTGGCTGCTTGGCCGCTTTGCTCGGTGGACCCTGTGATACGGCGAGCTGTTGGTCTCAGCCGGCCCAACGTCAATGCCGCGGAGGGGTGCGCAAGTCCAGGCCTCGCTCGACAGTTGCTCGACCGGGGTATCCCTCTCGCGTCGCCCGACTTCTCCACGCTGGTCTCCGAGTAGTTGAGCAGACCCGCCTGGGCTGCCGACCCCGGAGAGATGTGCTTACTTTGTTATCCAAAGACCAATTTGACATCCTGGCACCGAAAGGTAAGCAGCCCGGCGAGGGATTACTGTACAGGCAGGTACATGTGGTCAGGCTATTGCGCCATGGTCTCGAGGATGGAATCGCCCGGCACTTGCGACGAACGCGGGCCCACTATTAGCAGATGGGGGATGGGATGTGCCTGTGCTTCCATGACCGTAGACCACGCTGTCCTGCCGTCTCGATAAGCTTCCGAAGATTGGCTGTATGATTGACTGGTACTGTCTGGAGAAGCCCGCCGCTCTGAATATAGGCAATTGCCACCCGTAGCGACCGGCCCGACTGGCGGGAGTACTTCGCGAGGTGTCGATTTCTTGGGGAGCGACCGGTGGCTGTTTTCTAGGCAGCCACGCAGCCTCCCAGGCGGTTCCCTGGGCAGTCCTGCGGGCGCCCTCGAGGCTGAACGGTTCAGACGGCGCTGTCCAAGCGGGTACTCGTCGATAGCGACTAGCAGGAGACGGGTGGTGTGAGATTGGCGGGAAGCAGGTAGGTACTTGTACGCGCTCAGTTAGAGGGGGCGGGGCTAGACGCGGCATTCCACAGGAGAACCTCGCTTGGGGAGGGTGTAGTGTGTTTGAGAGAGTTTGCTGCTGCTGCTTGGACGAGGTCATGCGGGTTCGTCCAGCCAAGACAGGGGACGGATAGGTCGACGGTGGGTGGACGAGGTGGAGGGTGGATGGAGGGGTAGGACGGTGAGTGCGCGGTGGCCTGTGAGGAGGAACATGGCCTGCGAGGGTGGCGTCGGGTCACCTCCCTTCTTTGCAAGCCTGCCCCGGGAATGACACCTTCCTGACGAGTGGCAAGTAGACCGAACTCGCGATGTCCGCTATCCTCCTAGGCCATCCTCGAGGGGCTTTGACGAGATCCAAACGGGCGGCAGAGGATCGGCCGTCGGCGGTAAGGCTCTGCTCATGACCGAGCAAAGCGGCACAGATCTTCAGTCATCAATGGCCCGGAGGGCTTGGCAGATTGGAATCATCAAAGCGACCGGCACGACTGGCTCTGGCGCTGGCGATGGCCAGGCAGGCGATCTGACGTACTCGCAGACCGCCAGACCGCCACTCCGTAATCCGTCTTGTACACGAGCCGGCGGAGTAACTAAGCGCAAGCGAGTGCCTTCCCCTGGGCGACGACGACGTAACAAACAGGAGCAACGGAACCGGAGCGGACGCCGTCTGACGCTCGCAGGAGTCCCCCGAGCACGGGAGGTGGGAACCAGTCTTCCTTCGCCCTGTCGAGCCGGCCTGGACTGGGGGCTCCTCTGCGGCGAATGGATGGCGGAGGCCAGCGGCGCCCCCCCGGTTCGGTCGCCGGTAGCCGCCTCGGTTGCAAATTCACGATCTGCTACTTCGTCGTCCGATACGACGCTTTCGAAGGGGGTGGTAACGGAGGACAAATGCGAGTGCGGACTTCACAGTACATGCTCGGTACATCCGTAGTAGCTAACGTGCCCACTCTGCCTTCGGGCTCAGGGAGACGTGACCATTTCCGCCTAGCAAAGAGAAGGAAACGGAAGGGAATAGCAGGGAAATATTGCGACATTACGTACCTTGCTTTTGGCCATGGCGCCATGCGGCGCTGCTGGCCGGGAGCACGAGGAAGGCTGGCCCTCCTTTTTTTTTTTTTTTTTTTTTTTTTTTTTGTTTTCCCGCGAGCAGCATGGCGAGCGGTACGCAGCACGGGGATGGGTGGACGGACTATGCCATTGCTGGTGTGTTGGTCGGCCCAGAGATAGGAGGGGGATGCTGTCCAAACGGCATGAACGTTCAGGGCCACCTGGGGCCACCCGGACCACCTGGATCATCCTGGATCAACCTGGGCCATCCTGGGCCATCCTGGGCCATCCTGGGCCACCCTCACCGTTCTTGTGGCGAGCAGCTGGATGTCTTGTCTTCGTTGCCGAATTCATGCCAAGACGCGCTCTGCTGCTGCTGCTGCTGGCTGGCTGGCTGGCTGGCTGGCTGGCCGCATCTCGGCGGAGCACCCGCGACCGGGCGGCCGTTGCATGTCCCATTATCGGGGAAGCACGCTTTCGAAACACGCAGAGATCCAGGCCTGCCCTCCCTCGAGTCAGAAACGCCAGATACCGCATCCTCTGCCGCCCGCAGCCGACGGCGCGATGCTTCGGCGCTGCGGATGGATAGCTCAGGAGGAAGGGGACGGGCGAGTGAGCGGCGACGGCCGCACGAGCACAACAGCACGGCGCATCGCAGAACAGCGACGAGCAACTGATGAAGCAGCAGTTGCGCGATGCAGCCCGCCAATGCGCTGCCCCGTATGCGCCCGTGTTGGCTTAGCCTGTTTCGCGGCCGGTTCCAGTGGATCTCGATTGATTGCCTCTGACACGGCGGTCTCCACACCGCCCAATAAAATTTGCCTGCGCGCAGGGGGAGGCAGGGATCGCAGAGCAGCGCCGGCTAACGGGCCAGAGATTGTAAAAAGAGGAAAACGGCCGGGCGGGCGCTGGCGAGTGCTGGCGAGCGCTGGCCTATGCTGGCGAATGCTGGCCTATGCCGGCGAATGCTGGCCAGTGACCGGCGAGTGTCGCTCTCGTCGCAGCAGGTTCTCCCTGTCTACCTCTCTAATGAAGTTCAGGCGGGAGGCGCCTTCTGCGCGCGAGGATGGCTCTCCTGATTCGGGTGAAGGGGGGGGGGGGGGGGGGGGGGGGCGGGGGGCCGCGGGGGG
>JAKLNC010000572.1:0-11277 GCA_022813145.1 Barbatosphaeria neglecta
CGTCGACGCCGACGCCGACGACCGCGACCGGCGCAAGGCCTCGGCTTCGGCCGCCTCGGCGGCGTCGCGGCGGCAGCAGGCGGTGATGGACAAGGTGGCCGAGCTGTCCGCGTCCGACTCGGAGGGCGAGGACGAGTTCTTCGACGCGGTCGACGCCGGCGAGGTCGAGGTCGAGTCGGTGCTGCCGCGGGGCCGTGACGACGACGGCGAGCAGACCACCAAGGTGGCGGGCGGCGTCGACATCAGCAGCTCGTTCCGCGGGTACGAGGGCGGCCTGCGCACGCGGCTCAAGCTCGAGGCGGACAACCGGCCCAAGATCTCTCTCTGGGTGGGCATCCCTCTCCCCTCCCTCCCCCCCCCCCCTTCCCCTACTGTACTGCAGACTTCTGACCCACGCAGGGCATCCTCAAATCGATGGTGGGCAAGGACATGACCAAGATGACGCTGCCGGTGACGTTCAACGAGCCGACGTCGCTGCTGTATCGCTGCGGCGAGGACATGGAGTACGCGGACCTGCTGGACCTGGCGGCGGAGCGGGCCGACCCGGTCGAGCGGCTGATGTACGTGGCGGCATTCGCGGCCAGCGAGTACGCGTCGACGATCGGGCGCGTGGCCAAGCCGTTCAACCCGCTGCTGGGCGAGACCTGGGAGTACGCGCGGCCGGACAAGAACTACCGCTTCCTGATCGAGCAGGTCAGCCACCACCCGCCCGTGGGCGCCGCCTGGGCCGAGAGCCCGCGCTGGACATACTACGGCGAGTCGGCGGTGCGCTCGCGCTTCCTGGGCAACTCGTTCGACATCAACCCCCTGGGCACCTGGTTCCTGCGCCTGCGCCGGCCGGGCGGCGACGCCGAGGAGGACCTGTTCACGTGGCGCAAGGTGACGTCGTCGGTGGTGGGCATCATGACGGGCAGCCCGGCGGTGTACAACTACGGGCCGATGGAGATCCGCAACTGGACGACGGGCGAGGTGGCGCATCTGGACTTCAAGCCCCGCGGCTGGAAGGCCGCCACCACCCACCAGATCGCCGGCAAGATCGTCGACGCCCAGGGCCGCGTGCGCATGTCCCTGGGCGGCCGCTGGAACGCGCGGCTGTACGCCCGGCCCACGCCCGGCTACGAGGCCGCGGTGACGATCGAGGACGAGGAGCGCGAGGCCGGCAAGGGCGCCGATCCCGGCCAGCGCGCCCTGCTGGTGTGGCAGGCCAGCCCGCGGCCCGCGGGCATCCCCTTCAACCTGACGCCCTTCGTGCTGACCTTCAACCACCTGGACGAGCACCTGCGGCCGTGGCTGGCCCCGACCGACTCGCGGCTGCGCCCGGACCAGCGGGCCATGGAGGACGGCCGGTACGACTTCGCGGCCGAGGAGAAGAACCGGCTGGAGGAGGCGCAGCGCGCGCGCCGTAAGGCCCGCGAGGCCCGCGGCGAGGACTTCGTGCCCGCCTGGTTCGCCAAGGCGCGCTGCGACGTCACCGGCGAGGAGTACTGGCGCTTCAACGGCCGCTACTGGGACCAGCGCGCCAAGGCCGGCGCCGGCGACCCCTCCGCGTGGGCCGGCCTGGAGCCCATCTACTCGTCGGCCTAGCCGAGCGTTCCGCGTTCGTACCCCGGCGGCATGCTATAGACCGTCGCGGAGTCGGTCACGAAGATGCTGGATGTTGCAAGGCCGGGATGGTTTGACGACGACGCCCTTCTCGTAAGGTGGTCTCTAGGATGGTCTGTATCTCGCAGGGCGGCGCAGGGCGGCGCAGGACGATGCAGGACGGTGCAGGACGGTGCAGGACGGTGTAGGACGATATAGGACGGTGCAGGACGGTGAAGGACGGTGCAGGACGGTGCAGGACGGTGCAGGACGATACATGACGGTGTAGGACGCTACAGGACGGTGCAGGACGGTGAAGGACGGTGTAGGACGATACAGGACGGTGCAGGACGGTGCAGGACGATACAGGACGGTGCAGGACGGTGCAGGACGGTGCAGGACGGTGCAGGACGGTGCAGGACGGTGAAGGACGGTGCAGGACGATGCAGGATGATACAGGACGGTGCTCTACGCTGCACAGTAACCTCCAGCTGGGCGCACTTTCCCCAGATGCCTCGTTGCTGCCTGAGGCCATCGCCGGTCCGTACCAGCTGGCACTACTGGCCCCCACCACCAAGCCTCACACCCCCAGCCTTACAGCCTCAAGCCTTACCCCTGTTAGTTTTCATGTGGGCTGCGTCCCGGGCCTTGACGTTGGGCTTACTGCCGGGAACTCCCATCTTATGTATGCAGACTAGCGTATGCGCAGCATTTATTTGTTCGTGTTTTGTCTGCCCGTAGCGCACTTGGATGCGCCGTAGCATGCAGGCAAAGTGAGAGATGTTGCAGGTGAGGTCCCGCTGGTACCTTCTGGTTAGGGCTGCCGGTTAGAGGTACTCCAGCGGTACTCCAGCGGTCCAGGTGCCTCGGCAGCCGCTCTGGTGGAGCCCCCCGCCAGTACAGCTGTCACTGCATTGGCCAATGGGGACCGAGCCTCGGCAATTCCACCCGCGCCGAGGCCCCGTCGTTCTGCCGCCGTTGGCCCCTAACAGGTACCTAAAGTTACAGAAGGCGCAGGCAGCCAACGAACGGACAGCCCACTGCAAGCCACCTGCACCTTCGACGTAGGCGTGCCTTATATACTCCACCTCGGTCTTCGACGCTCCCACCGTTTCTTCAGGTCTCCTCTCTCGCCGCTTTTTTGTCTTTGCTACCGTCGGTCGACCTCTTCTTAGGTTCCTTTTAGGTTCCTTTTAGGTTCCTCTTGGGTTCCTCTCAGGTTCCCCTTAGGCTCCTCTTAGGCTCCTCTTAGGTTCTTGTTAGGTTCCTTCCAGGTTCCTCCCTCTTCATTTCCTCCCTTCGGTCGACTGCTTCTGCTCTCGGGCTACTTTATCTCCTCCCTCTTTGGTTGCTCTCTTCGGTCGACGGCTTCTGCTCTGGGACTGTTTTATCTCCTGCCTTCCTGCCTCTCTATTTATTGCCTTCGGTCGGCTGCTTCTGCTCCCGGGCCGACACGATGTCGGCGTCCCATCCGACGCTGCTGCGGCCGCCGCCCGACGACCCGACCAAGGCGCCGATCGAGAACGTGCTGGAGGTGACGGAGCTGGGCGTGTTGGGGCCGGTACGTTTTCTGCTCCTCGCCTTCTCTTCCGTCTTCTCTTTCCCCTTCTCCTTCTCCTTCTTCTCTTCTTCTTCTCTTCCGTCTTCTCTTTCGCCTTCTCCTTCTCCTTCTTCTCTTCTTCCTCCTCTTCTCCTCTTCTCCTTCTCCTTCTACTTCTCTTCTCCTTCTCCTTCTCCTTCTCCTTCTCCTTCTCTTCTCCTTCTTCTCCTTCTCTTCTCCTTCTTCTCCTTCTCTTCTCCTTCTTCTCCTTCTCTTCTCCTTCTCCTTCTCTTCTCTTTCCCCTTCTTCTCAAAAAATCCTCCTTCTTCTTCTCTTCTCCTTCTCCTTCTCCTTCTCTTTCCCCTTCTTCTCCTCTCCTACTATCCCGCTAGTTCTCCCCCTCTCCTCTTCTCCTGCTCTCCCGCTAGTTCTCCCCCTCTTCTCTTCTCCTGCTCTCCCGCTAGTTCTCCCCCTCTTCTCTTCTCCTGCTCTCCCGCTAGTGCGTCCACTGACATCCCAGGACATCTTCACCAATGCGCGGAAGCCGTGGCTGCCGCGCGGGGCTCGCGGCATCTACGGCGGGGCGGTGGTGGCCATGAGCCTGGCCGCGGGGCAGCGCACGGTAGCCGACCGCTTCGCCGTGCACAGCTGCCACTGCTACTTCCTGCTCGCCGGCGCCGCCGACCTGCCCATCCTGTTCCACGTCGAGCGCGTGCGCGACGGCCGCTCCTTCGCCACGCGCACCGTCCAGGCCCGCCAGCGCGGCCGCTGCATCTTCACGACGACCATGTCCTTCGTTGCCGACGACGACGAGGACGCCCTGGCCAACAGCGTCAGCCACGCCGCGCCCATGCCCTCCCACCCGCTCACCGGCCGGCCCCTGCAGCCCCCGCCGGACGACTACTCCGACGCGGACGGCCGCGGGCCCGACATCCACGGCGTGGGCGGCCGCAAGGGACCCTTCCAGGCCACGCCTATCGAGCTGGTCGCGCCGCGTCCCCTGCCCGGCCAGCCTGCGCCCGCCGCGTCGTCGCACCCGGCGCCGCAGACCATCAAGACGCGCCACTGGGTGCGCGCGCGCGGCGCCATCTCGTCCTCCCCCGCCCGCGGGAAGGACGACCGGGGCAGGAACCACCAGGCCCACCTCAACGCGCTGGCCTACGTCAGCGACTCGTACTTCATCGGCACCATCGCGCGCATCCACCGCCTGTGGCGCTTCCCCTTCGTCGTCGACGACCTGCACAAGCTGCCCCCCGACGTCCTCGCCCAGGTGCAGCAGCTGGCCGAGTTCGAGGGCGACGTCGCCGCCCCCGAGACGGACGCGGCCGGGCACAGGGGCGAGAAGGAGGACGGCGGAGAGGAACAGCTCGAGGCGCTCAAGCGCGCCATGCGCGGCCGCCCCGCCGTGGGCATGATGGTCAGCCTGGACCACGCGATCTACTTCCACGCCCCGCGCCGCGTGCGCGCGGACGAGTGGATGCTCTGCGAGATGGAGAGTCCCTGGGCCCGCGACGGCCGCGGCGTCGTCACCCAGCGCATCTTCGCCAGAGACGGGACCCTGCTGGCTACCTGCTTCCAGGAGGTGCGTTTCCCCCTTTTCGTCTCCGTTTCCCCCTGCGCGTGTCTGATAAAAATATAAGGGGGAGAGAATGCCGTGCTGACACCCCCCAGGGCCTGATTCGGCTGAAGGAGCAGAAGCGGCCGGAACAGAAGCAGCAGCACGAGTCTCAGACGGGAGACGAGGACAAGGCGAAGCTGTAGTCCGGAGGTGAGGTGCTGATCATGTCGTCCGACGGGACGAACCTGCGGTGTGCATACTTATACCCACGTACTACTGCCATTCCGAGATCGTGAAATCTTTTCGGGGAGAGGAGCAATCGAGACATACCCATCCCACATGTGAATAGTGCTATCCGCCCCTTCGTAATATTCCCCAACGCCTTACCCTATCCCGTGTTATCCATCCGTAAGCCCCTAGGTATCCCCCTCCAGCGCCAACGCCTCCGCCTCCGCGAGAACATCCGCAAAGCGCAGCTCCTCAAACGGTCCAAGATTGCATCCCAGCCCTTGCGCTGCGTCCGGCCGCGTCCGCACAGCCGTGCACACCATGTAGTCGCCCCCCAGCGAGCGCAGGCACAGATTCGTGTCTCCCACCCGCACCCCGCGGAACCACACCTCGTGGTCGCGCACCGCACTCGCTTCGTCCTGCGCCAGCTCTCGGGGGGCCTCGCTTCCGTCTTTCGGGGCCTCGCTGCGCTCGTTTTGGTCCTCGCTGCGCTCGCTCACTTTCTCGCTGCGCCCGCTCTCGCTTCGCCCGCTCCGCACAGAGAGCGGCAGAGGCGGGGGCCGAAAGCGCATAAACTCCAGCTCGTCCAGCCAGCGCGCCAGGAGCGCGTCGCCGGCCATCTTGAGGTACGCCTCGCGCAGACACCACAGGGTGTAGAAGCAGCGCAGCTTGAAGTCGAGGATCGTCGCGCGCGGCGTCCCGGAGGGTATTCCGCCACCCGCACCAGAAAAGAACCCCCCGAGCGCGGACCGGTTGCCGAGCACCTCGTAGGAGAGGTAGCGCGCCTCGCCGGGCGCGAACACGTCGGCGTGCACGCCTACGAAGCCGGCCCAGCCGGCCGGGTCGGCGGCCACCATGGCGTGGTCGCGGTCGCGGCGCTCGGCGGGGCAGACGAGGTCGACTCCGATGTCGACGGCGACGGAGTCGGCCGCGTCGGATTCGGAGTCGCGCGGCTCAGTAGAACCAGGCAGGGGAAGCCCGACAGCCGCTAGCACCACCAGCCCGGCCTGGTGGCTGACGTTGAATACCACCGGCTCGCGGCCCGTCGCCCGATCGACGAAGACGGGCTTGCCCTTGGTGTCGCGCCCCGGGGTGGCCGCCGTCCAGGGCACGCCGCCCAGCTGGGATATGGCGAGGCGCTTGAGCAGGTGCGAGGCCAGCGACATCTTGGCGTCGCGGGCGCGGAAGAAGCGCAGGACGCGCGCGCGCTCGTCTTCGTTGAGCAGTGCGAGGGCGCGAGCGGCCTGGGAGAAAGAGTCAGCTCTCTCTCTTTTTCCCCTCACTCCGTCTCCCCCCCCCTCTCTCTCCTCTCTCTCCTTTCTCTCTCTCTCTTCTCTCTCTCTCCTCTCTCTCCTTTCTCTCTCTCTCTTCTCTCTCTTTCCTCTCTCTCTCTTTCTCTCTTTATCTCTCTCTCTCTTCTCTCTTTCTCTCTTTCTCTTCTCTCTCTCTCACCTCTCTCTCTCTTCCTCTCCCCCCTCTTCTCTCTCCCCCTCTCTCCGTCTCTCCCTCTCCCCTCTTCTCTCTCCATCTCTCTCTTTATCTGTCTCCGTCTCTCTCTACTATTGGGGAGTATGCCCTGGACTCACCACCGTCTCGAGATGCGCCGTCTCGGTGGCTTCGGGCCACAGATTGCGGGTGTCCAGCAGCCATTGCACCACCTTCATGGGAGGGGGGGGGTTACTGCCCCGCTCCTTATCGGACATCTTCGACTAAATCCCAAGAACAAAATTAAATTTTTTTTTTAAAAAAAAAGAGGGAGAGAGAAGCGAAACTCTGGTGGTTGTTCTTTTAGAGGGACGAGGGTAAAGTCAAGTCATGGCTGTGTGCTTCGTACTTCTAGTGAACGTAGGTCGTTTGTCCACGAGTTGAGGCTGATGGACGGCTGACCGGCTGCCAGGATGGAGGGGGGGACAAGGTTATTATTCATCGGCAATTACCGACGAGGATGTCCCCAGCAGCCCCAGGTCCTTACTAGCTGGTAGGGGGGCCAATCGGAGCGCACAAACACTGTAGGTGGTCAGAGCCCTGGAGGATCCCTATTAGGGGGTTGGCTTTTTTTTTTCTTTTCTTTTTTTCCCAACCCTCATTTTCTCTTAAAAACTGTCACCGTCTGACTGGACTTTGTTTTGTCAACAGCAAGCAATCGACAGTTGGCCCGCACCTCTACATAGTACTCAGGAGGTCAGACGCATCCAACATTACTGGCAACAGCGAGTGCAGAAATGCAGGTACCGAGGTACGTTCAGGTTAGTATCTACCATGGTAGACTCCAGGCTGGCACACAAGAAACACAAGAGAAACAAGAAACACAAGAGACACAAGAAACACAAGAGACACAAGAGGCACAAGAAACACAAGAAACACAAGAGGCAAATACAAAATCGAGAAAATACAGGAAGCACCTCACCTTGATAGCGTTGTTATACCCCATGTATACCTATACTCTTGTGCGTACATGCATTTATTATTTATTTCCTGCGCTTTTACGGCTTTTTGCGCCCCTATTTCGCCCCGTCCCGACTCGCCGAGCCGTTCTCCTTTCCCTCCTGCGTTCGTCTCGCAATTGTTGTCTTGGCCATACGCTGAAGCACGTCCCAGTTTGCCCTAGCCCACCCCCTTCCCCCTCCCCCCATCTAGAGCGAGCTTCGGCAAGGTCTGGAAGGCCGAGATGATGGCCGAGCCTGACACAGGTAGTTTTTGGCGACCTTTAGCGGGACCTAAATCTGCGAAAGGCCTCACGGCTCGTTCGTTTGTCGTTCTAGGGAGAGTCTGATGTAGCAATGCGCCCAGTAGAGGGGGTGGCGTTCCTTGCCTTGCGTGGCCACCAGCGTTGGCTCGTTCGTACTTTGGGTGTTATTTGCTAGGTGTCTAGGGGTGAAGGTGAAGACGGCTGCCTTGAGCATGACCTCATATGGGTGGCCTTACTGAGGCAAGTGAGCAGGAAGACACCTATACTTGTAGATGCCCACCCGCACGTATCCTAAAAGACATGGCGGTCGTAAACCCGTTACGTCGGTCAAGCTGTCTCCCCCCTCTCCCCTCTCCCCTCTCGTCACCTCTCGAGCAAATCGGTAGCAATATGCCTGCCATTGCTAGGGTTGCTTCCCTAAACTCACATCTTCACAGCAACTCATAATTGCTCGTCGTGCCCTCATCGCGCAGGCAAAGCTTGACTAAGGGGTGGTCACACTACAAAGCTGCTGGATAGAGAGAACGCTCTCCGCCGGCGAGAAATCGGAAAGCCAGAAGGCCCGTCCAACTAAGATGACCTACTTACGGCCTACTCATGACCTACCTAAGTACTTAGATCTAGCATCCCGATAACCACGGGGTTTCGGAAGATCAATACCACGCAGAACGAGCGGAGGCGAGAATATAAGTGGTCAGGAGTTGATTGAATGGCTATCATCAAAAATGATAAATAGTTACTAAAATACTAACTAAATCCGGCCGCCCTTTTCTAGCTTCATGTACACAAGATACCCTAACCATTCCCGCACTGGTGCCTCCTAGCACCTAAGGTAGTATGCTATAGTATGTACTGTCTCCTCCGCTCTGCCGATCCATCTATAGGTAGCCCCCCCCCCCCCTCTCTCTATCGCCCCTATAAGATGGCAAACAGGTATGCCGCGCTGGCAATCGACAGTCCCAACTGGCAGGGCGACAAACCATCAGGCGTTAAAGTCCGTGTCTGTATCGTCAAGGTCATACGAGACATAAGACAAGAGAGAGAGTAAGTCAGAGCTGTTGCCGCGGCTGCCGTCCTGTTGTCGGCGGCGTTGGTGGCCATGGCGTTGGCCGCCATCCGGCCGGTCTACTACCAGCCGTCGGAACTGTAGCTGGTCCACCACGGCCCGGTGACTTTTCCTTTTTTATGAGGTGCTTGGGGCCAGTGTTGATACTGCATCTCTTGCTGCGACGGCGCCGGCTCCCGTTCCATGCGCAGTGAGGGCGCCCTTTCACCTTTCCGGCCCGTACAGGTAGCGCGTACTTATACACCTAGGTAGTATAAGGCCCCGGGGGCAAGATGCACGATCGGTGTCGAAGTCGCGCTGTCTTCTTATCGTCCGCCGAGTCGAAGTCGCGCTATCTTCTTATCGTCCGCCGAAGTTGACCGCTGGCTCGTGTTCGACGGGCCATTCTCTCCTTCTCCGTGGGGCGATGGGGTGGTTTGATCGGCACGCCATGGTCGGCCTTGCTCGGATAACAAATCCTTTCTAAGTAGTCATGGCAAGCAAGCATTTGCCTCAGGTCGGGCAATAGACCTGTATCCGATATAAGGTAGGCAAGTTCCTCCTCGAGACACGAGACGCGCACGGAAGGGACCCTCGTGTCGTTACGGACGTCCCAGAGGCCGGCGTGAATTCCGATCAAGACAAGAAGCCGGTGCCCTCATTTGTATGTATATAGATAGGTAGGTACATGTGTATAGATATACCTACCCTCTGACTTCGGTATATAACATCTTTTTCCCGTGGTTATAATCAGAGAACTGCCAGTCTCGGATAATCCAGGGGTAGGGTAGGGTTGCCGTGTTGGAGTATGAATCCGCGAATTCCGATATGTTCGAAGAGACGAGAGCTTATGCCGTTTCTCAATGTTGGCCTTGCACATATGGCACTGCTGGCCATAAATGATGAATAGCTAGCTGGTGGAGCCCGTACTTGAAGTTGCCGGAACCCGCAACTCTCAGTAGTCGAAGGTCTTCTCGGCGGGCGTGGCACCGAGCCCAGCCATCGGGCAGAAGAGGTGCAAGTGGGGTGTCCACGGCAAAGCTGTCCCCCCCGGAGGCAGAATAGCGGCACGCAGGAGGCAGTCCTGACTCCAACGCCGCGGAACTCGAGAAGCTCGACGATGGCTGCGGCCGCTTCCGTGCCGCATAGGTGTTCGAACGATAGGACCGTCGACATGGCTTGGTCGCTCAGTTGGTAATATCTACTATCCAACGAGGACGCGTCGGCCGTCGTTCTGGTCGGTAAAGCCCCCGAGACAGACGAGCTGTCGGGGGGCTTTGCAGCGGTGGCGGAAACATAGTAGACGCCTTTTCGCGTGATAAAAATAATAGTCGGAATAAGAGTGCTCGGAACGGCTCTCCAGGGCCCTGTCGCGAAAAGAAGAGGGTGGGTATCCGAGAATTCATGTATTAGCTTCTCGGCGGATCGTGTCTATTAATGCGGTTTAATAATAGTAAGCATCCTGAAAAGTTTCTTCGAGTAATTAGCCGTGCTATATTTCCGAGAAGATAAGAAGAGCGGGCATGGTGGGTGACGTCGAGGCGATGAAAAAGCGATGAAGGAGGCTAAGAGTTGGATATATAAGGGGGCTATAGACAGGTACCCAGTGATGAGTGCGCGTGACTACTGGCGCTGCCGCCGGGAAGCAGACGATGGGAGATGTCGTCGCTATGCGTCAGGGGCGCTGAAGTCCCGTGTTGCTATTGCGAGAGGAGCCAGCGGCTTTATAAGGCACAGATCGCCAGGAACGTCTTGTCTTCATGATATCGTCTTCCGCCTGCTCCGTCGTTGCCTCTACCTTGGCGTCGGTGGGCGGGACCATGGGTGTCTCTAACACGCCGACCAGGAAGCGCAGGGCTTGTAACGGGTGCACATCTGGTCCCCCGGCTTTGCGCGAACGTGCACATGGGCTCTCCTAGCCTGGCAAGCAGTGCTACTTGACTTAGCCGATAGTGGCCAGGCTTCTGGTTCTTTTGTCGAAGAAATGCCTCTTAGCGTTTTTGTGGTGCTAGAGGACGAGAGGGCTTGAGCTCCCCGGGAGAGGCCCACGGTTTTGAGCGGAAGATGATTAGGTGGATATGTACATGTATGTATGATTATTTGTAGCATTATGGTTTTCGACTCTCGAATGAATAATTTCTGTTTCATCGTTTCTTGTTCTTTGGCGTTGAGATCGCAAAGCCCGAGTCGAGCCGGGGGTTTTGATATCGTTTATAAAGCAACGGTGGTGTGTCGCCACCTCTCGATGATACTGATGCGGCCTAGTACGAGAAGCTGAGGCAGTTTGTTCCGCGTAAATGTGACGAAGGCCTGCTTCCCATAATAGGTAGGTAATCATTGCCGGACCGTGTTGTGTCCTTCGGCGCGAAGGCGTTGCTACTACCCTGGCCTGTGAAATCCCGGATTCTGGGTGTGCAGCCGGAGTTTGCGCCGGTGCGGAAGTTGGAATAGGTACGAAAGAGACTCGCCCATTATCTATGGGGGTCTTCTGGACCGTTTCCCTGCGGGGGGGGGGGGGGGGGGGGGTATAGCGTTGAAAAGAAATAACCGGGGGTCTGGACCCCCCCGCGAAGTACCGGGGCGGCCCCCCGTGAAATGGCCCCGGCCCATAACCGAACAGGGGGCATTATTTTTTT
>JAKLNC010000573.1:0-11222 GCA_022813145.1 Barbatosphaeria neglecta
GACCTCGAGCGCGGCCAGCTCGACCCACGCGGCGGCTGCGCCGACCTCGAGCGCCGCCGCGCCCACCTCGAGCAGCCACGCTGCTGCGGCGCCGACCTCGAGCAGCCACGCTGCCGCTGCGCCGACCTCGAGCAGCCACGCTGCTGCCGCTCCCACCTCGAGTGCGGCCAGCTCGACTCACGCTGCTGCCGCTCCCACCTCGAGTGCGGCCAGCTCGACTCACGCTGCTGCCGCCCCGACCTCGAGCAGCCACGCTGCCGCCGCTCCGACCTCGAGCGCGGCCAGCTCGACTCACGCTGCTGCTGCGCCTACCTCGAGCAGCCACGCGGCGGCTGCCCCGACCTCGAGTGCTGCCGCTCCTCCGAGCAGCCACGCGTCAGCTGCGCCGACCTCGAGCAGCCACGCTGCTGCCGCTCCCACCTCGAGCGCGGCCAGCTCGACTCACGCTGCTGCCGCTCCCACCTCGAGCGCGGCTAGCTCTACCCACGCCGCTGCCGCTCCCACCTCGAGCGCGGCCAGCTCTACCCACGCCGCTGCTGCTCCCACCTCGTCCAGCTCGTCGGCCCACGCCACGCCCACCACCAAGGCCTAGAGGCTGCAGGTATAGCAGGATCCGAGGCGTCTGTCAGGGGACACTGTCGGGGGCGGTAATATTAGTCACCGAAGGCGGAAATAGTGGCCAGTCACCTGCTCACCTGGTAGCATGATCGTTTGGATTCTTTGCCTTCGTACAATCGCTTAGGTACCTGTACTGCCGTACTTATTGAAGAATGAACCTTTTCTTTTGCCGGACTCCCAAAGAGCCGAGAGAGTCCTCCATTGCCAGCCTTGAAGAGAGAGAGGGCCAAGAGAGCGAAGACCAGACAGAGCCTGGCAGTAGCAGCCTGCAGGGTCACATGACCGGCAATTCTTCGCGAATGCACAAGTAGCCGAGCCCCAAGTGAACATCCAGAGGAGCCCTGAAACCCTAAATGCCCAATAGATAAGTCCCGATAAGAAACAACCCACATATCATCTGCTCACTCAGGCAGCCTGGGAAGGCTCAGACCTGCTTTGGGAAGGAGTAACTCGTAACGCCGCTCACAACAGCGCCCACGACAAGCAGACGGAGGAAGGCGCAGAGGTGCTTCGGGAAGGAACAAAACTCGGTTCACCAGTTGGAAAAAGGGGGAAGGGGCACATCGTGGCCATCTAATAGTTTTTCTCGCCCTGCTGCCCCTCTCTTGCTCTCTTCCTCTCTTCTTGCTCTCTTCTTCCTCTCTTCTTCCTCTCTTCTTCCTCAGTTCTTCCTGTCTTCGACCTCTCTTCTTCCTCAGTTCTTCCACTCTTCTTCCACTGTTCTTGCTCTCTTCTTCCACTGTTCTTCCTCTCTTACTCCACTCTTCTTGCTCTCTTCTTCCTCAGTTCTTCCACTCTTCTTCTTCTGCTCTTCCTCTCTTCCTCTCTTCCTCCCCTCTTCCTGCTCTCTTCTTCCTCTGTTCTTCCACTCTTCTTCCTCTGTTCTTCTCTTCTTCCCCTCTTCTTCTCTTCTTCCCCTCTTCTTCCTCTCTTCTTCTTCTCTTCGTCCTTCTTTTCTCCTCTATTATTTCTGCCTCGTCCCCAAGCCGCTCTGCCGACGAAGGCCACCTCACTCAATCGGACTCTTCTTTTTCCCGGCACCTAGCAGTCATCATGTCTGGTCCGGCTACCCACGGCAGCGATGCCGGCAGCGATGCCAGGAGCGACCCTCCCAGCCAGGGCGGCGCCTGGACGACAGTCATTCGGAAGCACAATCGCAAGTTGGGGTTCTCCCCTCAGCCTGGCATCCCCGGCCGGGTCGGTAAGGCCGGCCAGGCCGGTAAGGCCGGCAAGACCAGCTCGAAGACCCTCGAGGATGCCCTCAAGGAGTATAACCACAATCTGGACCAGTGGAAGTCCAACCCCATGATGCAGAAGCTCAAGGAGAAGTTGATCGCCATTCACGGCCAGTGCAAGGTGGCCCCGATCACCCGGGCTGTGTGCTTGGGCACGGGCACGATCGACCCCGACAACTGTTCCATCGACATGTCGCGCTGTGCTTACGACCAGACGGCCGTGTTTCTGCTCCTGGTGGAGACGCTCAGTAGGTGCTACTTCTCAATCCGTCCCGGGCTCTCTGGTCCTTTCTTCCTTTGGCTGACAATGACCCCCACAGGCGGCCTGTACGGCCACCAGATCCCCTGCTTCTTCCAAGAGCCCCTCTACAAGGAGGTCGATCGGCAGCTGCTCGGCCATCTGGGCCACACCGTCATCAAGACCCCCAAGGGATTCGACCTCGTCTCTGGCACCACCTTCGTGTACGGAATCCATCTGTACATAGACAACTACGCCGCCATCTTTGAGAAGCACCGCCCGGCCATGTTTATGGGCACGACGGTCGAAGAGTGGGATGAGTACGCCTGCCTCCGCCGCCTCCTCTCGCTTGTGTCCTTCCTATCGTATCCTTCCTACCGGCCAGACCTGCTGACTGCTTCCTCTCTGCACCCCCCTCCCCCGTGAGCAGCACCTACGTCGGCCTGATGCATAGCCAGCTCGACAACAAGCTGGACGGCCTGCGCGCCATGTCGGACGCGTCCGTGAAGATCCCCATCCCTCAGTTGAAGAACTATAGCTTCGAGAACACCAGCTGCTACTGGCGCAACGACGGTGCCGTGGCCGGCGCCGACGACGGCTCTGACGACGGCGCCTCCGACGATGGCGGTTCTGGCTACCTTAGCGACGGTGCCGTATGGGATGCCGAGGACGGAGCCTTCTTTCTGCACGAGGGCCACGACCGTAGCCATGGCAGCGGCCCCGAGCCGGAGTACCTGTTCGCGATCAGACCCAGCCTGGAGGTGTCCCTTAGGGAGGACATCATGCTGGAGATGTCCCCTGCGACCGGCATGCCCGGCGGCGTCAAGATGGCCATCAGCTCTGCCCTGGCCGACAGCATCAAGTTCCGCATCGATCCCGAGGGCGTCACCGTCACCTCGCACCCTCCCCGCGACATCTAGGCCGAGAAGGAGGGATGAGACGGCTCAGGAGGGCTCATGCGTTTACGCCCTAGACGACGGACGCCAGCGTTTTCGGGCGGGGAGGATGAGTGTATGCCCGGGGGGTTGCCCTGTTCACACCGGTTCGGCCTCCCCACCAGACCATAGATATTAGCTTTGGAGCTTCCGAGCCTTGCCCGGAATGGCCTCCCACACAACGAACAGTTCAAGCGTCGACCTTCCCTATCCGCCGTGACCCAGTGATCCACGTATGCAGAGCACTGCCTCGTGAGATGGGATGGACGGCTCCACGGACAGCCATCCCCTCTACGGACCCGAGGTTCCTTGTTCCGTATCGCTGGGACGGATATCTTTTTTTCTTTCTTTTCGCGCAACACACCAGCTGTCTATACGGCTAGGACGGATATATTTTCTCCTCGTGCAACACACAAGCTGCCTCTATGGCTGGCACGAATATCATTTCTTTTCGTGCAACATGTCCCACCTCGTGAGATTTCCTCATGCACGTCATCAGGCCGTCATCATATTTTCCGACTCGCAACTTTAGTATGGAGAGCGCTTCGACGGAGAATAAGGACGGAGAAAGGAGAGCGCTTCGACAGAAGAAAGGACGGAGAAAGGAGAGCGCGTCGACAGAAAAAAGGACTGGGAGAGGAGAGCGCTTCATTAGAGAAAAAGGAAGGGGAAAGGAGGAACGGGAAGAAGAAGAAGATGGAAGAAGAGGTGAGCCATCTAGGCCTCGCCCCGGACGACTGCCTTCTTCCGGATGTCCACCCAGCCGAGGCCGCAGGCGAAGAGCGTGCAGGCGGCGGCCAGGCCGGTGCACATGTAGAAGACGGCGTCGACGCTGCGCGCGAAGGCGGCCAGCACGCCCGGCAGGTCGGCGGGGGCCACGACGGCGCGGAAGGCGGTGGCGCCGGCCGCGATGACGGCGTCGGCGTCGGCGGCGGCGGCGGCGGCGGCGAGGGCGGCGCGGAGCGAGTTGGCGAAGGCGGTGTTGGCGATGGTCAGGAAGACGGAGCCGCCGAGGGACTGGCCGAAGGCGAGCATGGAGATGGCGGTGGAGATCTGCGCGGGCGGGAGCGAGTGCTGGATCGCGACGTAGGGCTGGGGCTCGTTGGTCAGCTGGGCCTGGGCCTGTAGGCAAACCGGCGGAGATGCGGAAAGAGGGACACGAAGAGGGACACGAAGGACACGAAAGAGAGACACGAAGAGGGACACGAAGGACACAAAAGAGAGACACGAAGAGGGACACGAAGGACACGAAAGGGGGACACGAGACAGCTGCTGTGAACGCACCACCTGCATGACGCAGCCGCGGCCGCCGCCCATCAGCAGCTGGTAGCCGACCCAGGGCCCCGTGGGCGTGGAGGGCGAGAGCGTGGAGGCCAGGCCGTTGCCGACGCAGGTCAGCGCGGCGCCGAAGACGGCCCAGGGCAGGTAGTAGCCCATCTTGCCGACTGCAGCCGGTCAGCGGGGACTCACGAGCACGAAGATCCGGCAGGGACGTACTCAGGTAGCCGGACAAGACGGCGGTGAGCAGCTGGCCGAGCACGCTGGGCAGGTAGTGGATGCCGCTGGTCAGGGGCGTCTCGCCGCGGACGGCCTGGAAGTAGATGGGGAAGAAGTACGAGTTGCAGACGAGCACGCTCATGAGGAACAGGATGACCAGCAGGCTGGCCCAGACGGCGCGCCGGGCCAGGACGGAGGGCGGGATCAGGGCGGCGTCGGCCTTGCGGGCGCTCAGCAGGAGGAAGAGCAGGAGGGTGCCTCCGCAGCCGCAGAAGAGGCCGATGACGGTGGCGCTGCGCCAGGGGTACGCGGTGCCGCCCCACTGGAGGGCCAGCAGCAGCTGCACGACGGCGCAGGCGAAGACCACGAAGCCGGTCAGGTCGAGGCTGTGCACGGAGCTGGCCAGCGAGCTCCGGAAGGGCGGCTTGGCCACCTGCTCGGGGATGTGGATGACGACGATGAGGGCGGCCACGAGCGCGCCGATGGGGAGGTTGAGGTAGAAGCCTGGGGGGAGGGGGAGGGGAGGGCGACATGTTAGAAGAGCAAAGACCAAAAAAAGGGAGGGGGGGACGCGTACACCAACGCCACGTCGTGTACTCCGTGAGGGCCCCGCCGATCAGAGGGCCCATGACGACGCCGAGCTGCGCGACTAGGGCGGAGGGTCAGCATATACGAAGGACACTCAGAGGCAAGGGGGGCAGGCACTTACAGCCCATCAGGATGCCCGTCAAGACTAGGAGTCGAGAGGAGAGGAGAGGAGAGGAGCGCGCGTTAGAAGACGAGACGGGGGCGGAGGCGGAGCGGGAGCGGGGAGGGCATCTGCTCACGAGGCCGCTGCTGCAGGGGCGCAGAGCCGGCGATGATGGTCAGGGCGCCGTTCTGCACGCCGGCGGTGCCCAGGCCGGCGATGGCGCGGCTGACGATCAGCATCGTCGAGCTCGTGGACACGCCGCAGAGGAGGGAGCCCAGCTCGAAGATGCCGAAGAAGGCCAGGAAGGTCCACTGCAGACGCCGGTCAGCGATCTGGTGGCGACGACGAGGGAGACGGGACTCGCCTTGGAGCGGAAGTACGTGTAGATCTTGCCCGACAGGGGCTGCACCGAGGCTCTGGAGGAAAGCCGACTGTTAGAGAGGGAAAGAGAGAGAGAGGGAGAGAGGGAGAGAGGGAGAGAGGGAGAGAGGGAGAGAGGGAGAGAGGGAGAGAGGGAGAGAGAGGGAGAGAGAGGGAGAGAGAGGGAGAGAGGGAGAGAGAGGGAGAGAGAGGGAGAGAGAGGGAGAGGGGGAGAGGGGGGAAAGAGGGAGAGGGGGAAAGAAAGGCGAAGCCTACGCGGCGAGCTGGTACGAGCTGCCGTACCAGCCGACGTCGGTCAGGGAGTGGAAGTCGCTGGTGATCTGCGGGATGGCCGTGACGATGATGGCCAGGTCGAGCAGCATCAGGAAGACGGCCAGCGTGACGGCCGCCATGACTAGCCACAGCCGGATACCCGAGACGTACTCCGCCGCCGTCTCGGAGCTGTCGCCGGCGTCCGGGCTCGCCGTCGGCGTCTCCTCCGTCTCCGTCTCCGTCTCCGTCCCCACCCTCTTCTCCCCCTCCTCGGGCGCTCCGCTCCGCTCGTCTACCCGGGCCAGGGCCTTAGTCACCTCGTCGGCCTCCTCCTCGTCCGGCGGCCTGCCGCCCTTCTCGGACAGCAACGCCGTGGGCGACCCCGCCTCCGGCTTGGACATCTCGGCGGTCGTGACGACCGGAAGGACCTAGAGCAGAAAGACGGCGCCCGGGGCCGGGCGTCTCGTCCGTCGTAGGGATAGAAGAGACGAGAGGAGATGAGACCAGACGAGACGAGACGAGTCAAGGCGAGAGACGGGGGGAGACGAGACCAGGCAAGACGAGAGCGGGCAAGACGAGACCAGGCAAGACGAGAGCGGGCAAGACGAGAGACGGGGGAGACGAGACCAGGCGAGACGAGAGACGGGAGAGACGAGACAAGACGAGACGGGAGAGGAGACGAGACGGGGCCGGACAAGACGAGACGAGCGAGACAAGACGAGATTAGACAAGACGAGACGAGCGAGGCAAGACGCGACGAGCGAGACAAGACGAGACGAGCGAGACAAGAGAGGAGAGAAGACAAGAGACGAGACAGCCCCGAGCGGGGTGAGCTACGGTAGTCACTACCTGACCTAGGCTGGGCCGGGCCGGACCCTCCCACCTGCCCACTACACCGTACCCGTGGGTACCTGCTGTTTGCGAGGAGCCCTGGCCATCTCTCTGGGACTCGAGTACCGAGCGGGCGGGACGACGGAGGACGGAGCCAGGCGGAGAAGGAGGGTGGGAGCTGGGACACTCACGGGGGGGGGGAGGGGGGCACTCGGACAAGGATGATTGGACCAGAGGACCAGCCGCCCACGGAGCCTTTGCCCGTTTGGGGTAGAGGCGAACGCAGACGGCGCAGGCCTCGGGTAGGGCGGGAGTCGAACAGGCCGACTTGCAGGCTGGCACGCACTCTCCGATCTGTAGGTGTGGCCGGTCGCGAGAGCCCAGCAGAGGCCGGCATGCTCGAACTCAGCGGTGAGCGGAGGCCGTCCCGCGACGACGGACCGACGCGCAGAGAAGGCGTCCAAGCACGGACACGCCCCCACCCCCCTCCCCCCCTCCGGTCTGGCTCCTCTGGCCTCCGCTCGCCGGTTGATTGGCTCTGCGCCCACGCGCCCCCTGCACGCCATCAGGCGTGGGCATGAGGAGAGCGCGGAGGGCGAGCTGCGAGAGCGCAGAGGGCGAGCTGCGGGAGAGGGATTGCCGCTCGCGAGCCCCCTTCCTGTCCGGGTCGCTGTTTACGCTCCCGCGCTAGCCCACGAGAAGCCACAGCAGCCCGCCGGCGGGGCTGGAGCTTCATTACGAGTGGCCCGCCGGAGGTGACCAGCGCACCACGACGGGGTCTTTCTTTGCTTTTCCCTTCGAGCTGTCCAGACAGTCCAGCTATGCGAGCGGCGCGCAGGAGCAGCAGCTTACCGTCTGGTAGGCAGCCATGGTATCCGCGACCGAGACGGACGTGTGCAACACGGCGCCGGGCCATCAGTTTTAAACGGCCCATGAGGGGGCAGCTCCATGGCAGCAGAGGCCATGCCCCTCTATGGTAGTGGAGGCCATGCCCTCTGGCAATAGAGGCCATGACCTCTGGCAGTAGAGGCCATGTCCTCTGGCAGTGGAGAGGCCATGCCCCATTGTGGCTCAGCCAGGCTTCACCCAATAATCCGCACACAGAGCTGAGAGCAGCAGGCTGGCCTCCAGAGTATATCGCACAGCAAGGCTGGCCTCTCTGGTAGGTAACAGGAGGGCCCCTCCTGGCCTCCTACACAAACACCCCATGCAACAAGACCAAAAATCAGGGCTTTCACAGAACAGCACACTTTATGATACCTGGTATCTCAAATACTGGCTTCAGGGCCTGGATATGTGTGCATTTCCCATGGTTTTGTTTGGGCTGGTTGGTTTTCGAGAGCCGTTTGTTAGCAGCCAGGTATGAACGCTCCTTGAGCTCTCCACAGACCGTTTTGGCCCTGAACCCCTGCAGGTACTGCGCAGAAGCCACCCAACCCTTGCTATCGACAGCATTTTCCATGCATCTGCCTCTTCTTTTCGTCTTCGCCTTCCTTGCCCAAAGCTAATCTCGCTTACTTGACAGGGCTAGCGCATTGGGTGCTTCTTGACAGGCCCAACTTCTAGGGTGGACAGGCCTAACTTCTAGGGCTGACAGGCCTAAACTTCTAGGGTGGACAGGCCTAAACTTCTAGGGCGGACAGGCCCCAACTTCCAGGGCGGACAGGCCTAAACTTCTAGGGCGCACAGGCCCCAACTTCCAGGGCCCAACTTCCAGGGCCCAACTTCCAGGCCCCAACTCTCCTATAATTTTGTGCGAGTAGGGCCTTTATAGGCCCACTTCCCCCAGACTCCCCCTGCCTTAAGAGCCCCTAATCGCCAGGATGTGGGCGCTAAATACAATCCCTGCTTGCCAGAAATCTCTCGTCATTTTCCTCAACCACAAACCCAGCCCCAGGCACCAGGGCCAAGAGCGCCATACTCTGTCATCAGGACGCGCATTTCTTCCTTTTTCCTTTTTCCCATCTGATCTTTTGCGTCCTAGTCTTCTCCTCTGCTTCCAGACCTTTGGCGCCTAGAAAGAATCGTCTCTGTCACATCATCTCTGTCAGAAGCGCACAATTGTTGACTGCTGGACACACCAGGCTGGATCTCTCCTACACCAGACACAACCCCATCCAGCTAAAGCCAATGCTGGGGAACGACCGAGATGTACTTATGCGTCCATTATTGCGATTCTAAGTCCATCATTACGAATCTACATCCATTACTGCAAATATACGTCCGAAATCACCAGTGCCAGAGCCATCACCCTTGAAGATATCGCTCTTGCACTCTCAGCCCGACCTGGGTGCCACCCCAATGCAGTCCCAACGCAGTCCCAACTCAGTCCCAATGCAGTCCCAATGCAGTCCCAATGCAGTCCCAATGCAGTCCTCAGGGCAGTCCCCGGGCAGTCCCTGCAGCTCGCACCAACAGCTAGGCGCTCTTAGCGGGGAATCGACTAGGATGGCCAGCATCAACGGCGACCCCTGCTTGCCCTTCGCCAACGGCCATCCCTGCTCCCCCTTGACAGAAACGCCCGATCCACATCCAGCTGCGAGGCCACTGAAACGCCAGAAACACAAGCGACTGCGAGGCCACTAAAACGCCAGAAACACAAGCGACTGCGAGGCCACTAAAACGCCAGGAACACAAGCGACTGCGAGGCCACTAAAACGCCAGGAACACAGGCGACAAGCATGCCGGGTAGGGCTGCGTCCAGCCGTCTCAGTGCTCTCAGAGAGTTGATCCTCTCTCCGATCATACGAAAAACAGACTCCCCCTTCCCTCTCAGATCATACTCTTCAGCCACTTTACGCCATGGCCATGTTAGCGCTCGCGAGACGGACGGGAAGGATGGACGGAGCCTCGCAAATCGGAGCGGACGTACCTCCAGCGGCCGGCCGGCCGACGCATCCGGATCGCCCTTGTGGTTGAGCAGGACGCCCGCGAGATCGCGCTTCGACTGTTGCGCCTCCGTGACGCGCTGGTTACGGTCAGCGAGAAGAGACACAGACATGAGAGAGAAAAAGAGAAGAGACAGAAATAGGAGAGAAGAAGAGAAGAGACAGAAATAGGAGACAAGAAGAAAAGAGACACAGAAGTAGGAGAGAAGAAGAGAAGAGACAGAAATAGGAGACAAGAAGAGAAGTTACAGAAATAGGAGAGAAGAAGAGAAGAGACAGAAATAGGAGACAAGAAGAGAAGTTACAGAAATAAGAGACAAGAAGAAGAGAAGGAGCACACAAACGGGAAGAGAAGAAGAAGAAGAGGGAGAAGAGGAAGAGAAGAGAGGTACCTGCTCGAAGGAGTCCCGCACGAAATAGCGGATGGTGGTGACCGCGCCCTCCTGGCCCATGCGGTGGATGCGGGCGAGGGCCTGGTCTTCGAGCGTCGGGTTCCTGGATCGGCGTCAGTCAGGGTCGGCAAGAGTCGGTCAGTCAGCCCGTCGGTCTCGGCCTTACCAGTGCGGCTCCATGAGATAGGCGCGGGTGGCGGCGGTCAGCGTCAGCCTGGGTCCGAGGTCAGTAGCTACCCATGGGCCCCGATACTTGCAGAGGGATAGAGAACTCACCCGGTGGCGCCGCAGGACAGCGTCAGCAGGAGCACGCGGACGGAGGGGTCGTCGCGGAAGCGGGCGAGCACGGCCTGGCGGTCCTTCTGGGGGACGCGGCCGTCGAAGCGCAGGCAGGCGATGGATGCGTGCCGCAGGCCGATCTCGACGAGGCCGAGCGTCACCCTCCAGGTCGAGAAGACGACGCTGGGGCAGCCACGTCAGCGCCTGCGGTAGAACGGAGAGAGACGAGGACGAAGAGAAGCAGAAGAGAGACATGAGAGAAGAGAAGCAGAAGAGAGGCGGGAGAGAAGAGAAGCAGAAGAGAGGCGGGAGAGAAGAGAAGCAGAAGAGAGACATGAGAGAAGAGAAGCAGAAGAGAGGCGGGAGAGAAGAAGAAAGAACGTACCTCTTGACGTCGGCGGGCTGCGCGCGCAGGTCGGCGAGGAGGGCGGCCACCTTGGTGGGCAGCGGCGGGGCCGGCGACGGCGGGCGGAAGCCGAGCGCTCTGGCGGCGTGCAGCTGGCTGCTCGCCTCCGACACGCAGGCTCTCAGCGACACGGCGGACACGGGGCAGCAGGGGCTATGGCCGCAGCCGATGTGGGTAGGGCCTCCCATGCGGCCGACGCAGGCGGCGCAGAGCAGGCGGCAGCAGCGTGCGTACCAGGCCAGCGGCCGGCGCTGCTCCAGGGCGGCCAGGCGCGCCTCGTCCTCCTCCACGTCGTCGACGGCACACGTGCACAGGTCGCACAGCAGCCGGCCTACCTGGCGGCGGAAGTTGAACGCGTCCTGCGCCGCGGACGCCCAGTGGCCCTCGCCCGCGATCACGCTCTCGCCCTCGCCCGAGCCCTCGCCGTCGCCGTCGCCAGCCCCCGCGCCCGGGGGCCCGCGGCGGACGGGGTAGTGCAGGCCCAGGTTGCAGACCATGCGCAGGGCCTCGATCTGCTGCAGCACGTCGGCGTAGGCGCCCGACCGGGCCGGGTCGGCCGGCTCCCTCCCGGCCTGCTGC
>JAKLNC010000575.1:0-11191 GCA_022813145.1 Barbatosphaeria neglecta
CCCACAACGTGTCCGTGCCCGCGGTGGGCGTCGGCGCCGTCGACTTCGTGGCCGCCTCGTGCTCCCTGTACGCCTGCATGCGCACCTACGTCGGCGTCGTGGCGTCCGGCGTGCTGGCCGAGACCCCCGTGGCCACCGTGCCGGCCGTGCCCTTCTTCGAGGACCCGCGCGACCCCGCCGACGCCGGGCTCGACCCGCGCTTCGCCGCCAACTACACCGCCCTGCGCAGCCCCTGCGTCCTCGGCGGCGCCGTCTACACGCCCGCCAACTTCTCGCGCGCCCCCGCCGCCCGCTTCGTCGACGTGCCCGTCGGGCCCGCCGGCGCCACCGTGGCCGCGCCCGACGAGTGCCTGTACAAGGTCGAGGCCGGCTACGCGCTCGCGCTGGCCCAGTTCATGGGCACGCAGCTGCTGGAGGGCACCTGCACGTACAACGCCGACCAGGGCCTGCAGGTGGCCTGCGGCGCCACCTGGTGGCTGGCCGGCTTCTTCGGCGCCTCCGTCAACGCCACCGCCGCCAGCATGGCCGCCAAGCTGGACCGCTTCGCCGGCGTGGTCACCAACAAGTTCCGCGCCACCGGCAGCGGCGTCTACGCCTCCCGCGCCGCCGACCCCGCCGCCGCCGCCGTGCTGGGCACCATCCACCGCGACACCGTCTGCACCGTCGTCGACTGGCGCTGGCTGGCCCTGCCCGCCGTCCTGGCCGCCCTGGCCACCGCCCTGCTGGCGGCCGTCGTCGCCTGGTCCTACCTGGAGCCGCAGCGCGTCGTCTGGAAGAGCAGCGTGCTGCCCCTGCTCTTCTACGGGCTCGGCGCCGACGCCGATGCCGACGGGCGCCCCGCCATGGACCTGCAGCAGATCACCCGCGAGGCCCAGAACACCCTCGTGCGCTTCCGCGACGGGCCCGAGCCCGGCTTCGTCGGGGGTCCGGTCGAGGGCCGGCCTCTCCGCGACGCCGATCTGGACTCGCTGCTGGAACGGAGCTGACCGGCGGGACAGACCCAAGCATACGGACGGAGACAGAAACAGCGGGCACGCACGCTGCGGACAGAAACCAGAACAGGGACGGACCACGATACGGACAGGAACGGGAACAGGGACGGACGATGATACGGACAGGAAGAGAAACAAGAATAGGCACGCATGAGGAATAGGGGCCAGGGACGCGTGATACGGACGGAAACAAGAACGGGCACGCAAACACGAAGGTACTGCTAGCTGCGGCGAGCTTAACTCGTAGTCGCAACCTGATATTCCGTATATTCTTCGGCGCCATGTGTGTGTGTGTATGTGTGTGTGTGTATGTGTGTCTAGCCTCTATTCCCACGGTGTGCAAGCAGGGCCATATCCCTATCTTGTCTTCGTGTCTTCGTGTCTTCGTGTCTTCTTCGTGTCGTCTTCGTCTTCGGTCAGTCCACCAGCTTGATCCGTGCCAGCAGCTCCGCCGGCAGCTCCTCCCTCGCCACGATGCCCATCTGCACGCAGTCGCCCCAGAAGAGCAGGGCCCGGTCCTGGGCGTAGGCTAGATAGTCGAAGCCCGCCTCCTCGGCCTCATCCGCCTCCTCGGTCCCTTCTTCGGGCCCTTCGGCCCCCTCCGCCCTTCCTTCGGTCCCTTTGACGGTTCCTCCGCCCCCCCCAGCCCTTTCTTCGGCCCCTTCGGCGGCCCCTTCGGCGGCCCCTTCGGCCCCCCCTTTGGCCCCCCCTTTGGCCCCCCCTTCGGCCCCCCCTTCGGCTCCCTCTTCGGCCACCGCGGGCACCCGGACGCGAGCCTGCACGATGCCCCAGGCCACCCACTGGGCGCTGTTGGCGACGCGCCACAGACGGGTCTCCTCCAGCAGGGCGTGCACCTGGCGCTCGGCCTGCTCCTCGCGCCGCCTCTCCTCCTCCCGCCAGCCGCCGGGGGGCACGCGGGCGTCCAGCATGAAGTCGACGATCGAGCTGGACGAGCTGGTCGTCTGCAGCTGCGGCGTGGGCGGGCCCGAGGCCTGCGGGCCCAGCCGGGGGGTGCCGGCATGCGGGAACTGCGGCCGGTGGTCGACGTAGGCCTTGACGAAGCGCCGCTGCTGCTCGGCCGACGGGTAGCGGGCGGCGTTGCACGCCCACGGCGCCGCCGGGTCGTGGTAGTTGTACGTCCACTCCGTGAAGTGGTTGGCGAACTCCAGGCCCGGCACGTTGGCCGCCGCGTACTCGAAGTCGATGACGATCAGCTGCTTGTGCTCGTTGGCCGGCTGCAGCAGCGGCGACTTCTCGTCGTCCGGCCGCACCCGCAGGATGTTTCCGTACTGGGTCTACGCCATTAGCGGGGAAAGACGCGAGACGGGGAGGGGGAGGGAGGAGAACGCACATCGTTATGGGCAAAGACGAGCCGGTCCCGGAGGGCCCGGCGGCCGCCGTGGTAGCGGTCGAGGAAGAGGCGGCAGCGGCCCACGGCGGCCTCGAAGGCGGGCCACTCCAGGCCGCAGACGAGCCCGCGCGCCTTCCAGGCCTCCCCGGCGCCGGCGGCGGCGTCGCCGGCCACGACCCGGCGGTCCAGGTAGGCGACGGCGCGCGCGACGGCGTCCCGCCAGCGGTCCCAGTTCTTCCACACGGCCGGGCCGTCGTCCCGCTCCTCCTCCAGCAGCTCGACGCCGTCGTGCAGCTCGCGCATGCGCTTGGCGATCTGCCTGGACGTCTCCGGCTCGCGCAGGTGGTCGGGCGTCAGCGTGGTGGCGTTGAAGAACTGCTCGAAGCGGCCGTTGGCGAAGGTGCCCAGCAGCCGCGGGCCGATCTTCTTGCGCGCCAGCCGCCGCAGCACGCTCAGCTCGTTCTCCCGGTCGATCAGCTGCTCCACCTGCGACCCGTACACGCGCAGCAGCAGCTTGGTCGGCCGCCGCTTGCCCTCCTCCGGCGCGGCCCTCATCAGCGCCGCCGGCGGCGTCACCACGTACACCGCGTTGGTCAGGGCCCCGCTCAGCCGCTCCACCGAGATGCTGTCGCCGCCGTCCAGGGGCACCCGCCGCCAGCCCTTGAGCCGCAGCGTGTGCGCCAGCCGGATGATCTCGTTCTTGAACCCCGCCCACGCCGCCTTCTCCTTCTCGCGCCGGCCCGCGAGCGAGGCCGAGCTGGCCGCGGCCGAGGCGGCCGCCTGACCACCGGGCCCGTAGCCCGTCGTCTTGGAGTTGTCCAGGACGGCGTCGCAGCTGGGCACCAGCACGTCGCCGTCGGCGTAGTCCGTGTCCGACGACGCGGCCCGGAACAGCTGGTGCGAGCTGGAGCGCCGGACGAGCCGGTGGTGGCTGGAGGGCCGCCGGGGTAGCCGGCCGGGGGTCGCCGGCGCGGCGTCCATGCCCAGCGCGGCCATGCTGTCGTCGACGATGCGCTGCAGCCGGTCCAGGGACACCTCGCTGGACCGCGAGTCGGCGGAAGGCGACCGCGGCGGCGACCGCGGCTGCTGCTGCCGGACGTCTCCGTTCTGGCCCTCGCTGGCGGGGTCGGGGGGCGACTTGGACTTCCGGCGGTGGCGGTGGACCTTCCTGCTCGTCCGGCTCTCCTTCTTGGCCTTCTCGCGCTCGATCCACTCGGCCACCTGGGCCAGCAGCCTCTCGCCGATGGCGTCGGCCCGGTGGTGCGGACGGTGGGCGTGGACGGCGTGGTGCTGTCGGGCCTCATCCGGCGTCTGGGTCGGGGCCGGCGACGCGGCGGCGGGGCTGCTGACGCCGTCGACGCCGGTCTGGCTGACGAGCGAGGCCCGCGACGAGGTCGCCGGCGTTACTGCCGCACGCCCGCTCAGCCTCTTGCTGAGCCCCGCGGGGAACTGCTTCCTGTGCGGCGACTCGTCCACCGGCGGCGTCTCCGGCTCGGCGATCTGCACGGCTGAGAACCACATCGTCAACATGACGTCCTGCGAGCAGCAACAGAAAGCAGCAACAGAAAGCAGCAACAGAAAGCAGCGAGCAGGCAGAGAAGGAAAGCAGCAAGTAGGCGAGCAGCAACAGGAAAGTAGCAAGCAATCAAGCAGCAAGCAGGCAAACAGTAAGCAGTCAAGCAGCAGGCAGGCGAACAGTAAGCAGTCAAGCAGCAAGCAGGCGAACAGTAAGCAGGAAGGCAGATAAGCAGGAAGGCAGATAATCTAGAAAGCTGGTGATATGTAGGTAGGCAGGTATGTAGGCAGGTAGGCAAGCAGGCGGAGAGGCAGGGAGTCGAAAGGGGCGCAGAGGCACGCGACACTTTATAGAGTAGGCAGTACGAACCACAGGTACGTGGTACGCGCGTGGCCTGCTGCACACGAAGACAGCCAAAATCCCGACCGAGACACGGAGAAAGCCAGGAACAAAGGAGGTGGGACAGCAGGTCATGAGACCGCGGAGGCAGAGGGCGGGACGCGAAGGCGGGGAGGACGGATTCCACAGACAGAGGGAGGGAGACAAACCCTTGTTCAGCCCGCTCGGGGGGGTGGCTCGATCGGAGTCATCCTTCAGGGCCGACCGCAGCGGCGGCGGGGGCCGCGGAGTGGTGGCCGTCGACGACATGGCCCGGGAGGATCAGAGGTACCAAGAGGGATGAGTACTTGGTAGGAAGTACCTGATAGGAAGTACCTGATGAGAAGAACTCGACAGGAAGTTCTTGATAGGAGAACTCGACAGGAAGTACTTGATAGGAGAACTCGACAGGAAGTACTTGATAGGAGAACTCGATAGGAAGAACTTGATAGGAAGAACTTGGCGGAAGAACTTGGTGGGAAGAACTTGGTGGGAAGAACTTGATGGGTAGAGCTTGACGGGAAGAACTTGGTGGGTAGAGCTTGACGGGAAGAACTTGGTGGGAAGAACTTGGTGGGTAGAGCTCGACGGGAAGAACTTGGTGGGACGAGAGGGCGGGACGAGAGGTCGAGAGGGAGGAACAGGGGTGCACGAGTCGGTACCGCTTTGGGACAGAGCGCCCTCCTCCCTCGGCCTTTTCTTGGCCTCCGCGCACGCGACACCGGCCAGGGCGTGGGGGGGAGGGGGAGCCTCGGTAGGAACCGCCAGTAGGAAGCCGGTAGGAACGCCCAGTCAGGATGGCCACAGCTACAGCGACGGAGATATAACACGAGGGAGAATGCGGAAGGGGAGATAACGAGAGATACGAGATAAAGAGAGCCAGTCAGCTGGGAAACCGGCTGGAAACCGGCTGCGAAATCCTGGCTGGCCCGAGATCGAGATCGGAGAGGGAGCAGTCCCAGGGAGCAGTCCTAGGGAGCAGTCTCAGAGAGCAGTCCCAGGGAGCAGTCTCAGGGAGTAGTCTCAGGGAGTAGTCTCGGGGAGCAGTCGCGGAGAGCAGTCTCAGGGAGCAGTCTCAAGGAGTAGTCTCAGGGAGTAGTCTCAGGGAGTAGTCTCAGGGAGCAGTGTCAGGGAGTAATGAGTGAGGTGAGTAGTCGGTGGACGCCCGAAAAACAAGCAGGCGAAAGGACCGAAAAGACGGAAAGCAGAAAAAAGCTTATCTCGCAGGCGCGGAGGGTCACGCGCCCAACCGACCAGACCGGAGGGAGAGAAAGGTGGGGTCGCCCCGCCAGGGCAGGCAGGTACTGCGTCCAACGTGGACTTGGAAAGAAGAGCTGCAGACGGCCGGCAAAAAGGGCCGCTGAGCATAACGAGAGGCTGGCCACAAGCAAGACTCCTGGTGAAAGGCGTCTGGGATGTAAGAAGGATGGAGGGCCAGGAGGCCCCTCCAAAACGCTGCAGCCAGGGCCTCTGAGTCCGCTCTCCAGGCGCCTCGCATCTGGCTCGCAGCTGGCTCGCAGCTGGCTCACAGCTGGCTTGCACCTGGCTCACAGCTGGCTCACAGCTGGCTCATAGCTGGCTCATGGCTGGCTTACAGCTGGCTCACAGCTGGCTCATAGCTGGCTTGCACCTGGCTTACAGCTGGCTCACAGCTGGCTCATAGCTGGCTTGCACCTGGCTTACAGCTGGCTCACACCTGGCTCATAGCTGGCTTGCACCTGGCTTACAGCTGGCTCGCACCTGGCTCGCATCTGGCCCACACCTGGCTTGCATCTGCCTCGCAATTTCTTTGCCCTCGGCGCCTTCCCTTTTTTCCCTCTTTTATCTCTTTCTTTTTTGTCTCTTCTTTTGTCTCTCTTCTTTTGTCTCTTTTCCTCTTCGTCTCTTTTCTCCTTCGTCTCTTTTCTTCTTCGTCTCTCCATCTCGCACCCTTCTCTTCTCGTCGTCGGTCAGTGACGTAACGGGAACGCCCCGCCCCGGGGCTGCTGCCCAATGGGCGTCGCACGACGACGTAATCATTCGGCGGGGCGTCCTCCGGTAGGGGAGCCCCATTGCCTGCCTATCGCCTGCCTGTCGCCTACCTATCGCCTGCCTATCGCCTGCTTGATCGCCTGCTGTTCTCGTGCTGTGTTCCTGTTTTCTGCCTTTTTTCTTTTGCCTTCTCTTTACGCCTCCTTTCTCTTTCTATGGCTGCTCTGTGGAAAGGTCGTACGTCATCCTGTAGGTCCTGGAGGATCGGGAAAGTGGATCAAGCGAAAAGGAACCGCGGTCGGGAAGACGCGTGGCCGGACCGTGGGATCTGGGCTAGCTTCTAGGTAGGTTCTACAGTATCCGCTGCGTAAGCACCGTGATGTTCCTCCCGGCCTGCCTCTAGGCCTCCCAGGCCCTCCCAGGGCCTCCCAGGGCCTCCCTACAGGGCCTCCCTATGCCTGCCTCAGGGCCTCCCTACGCCTGCCTCAGGGCATCCCTATGCCTGCCTCAGGGCATCCCTATGCCTGCCTCAAGACCTCCCTACACCTGTCTCGAGGCCTCCCTACGCCTGCCTCAAGACCTCCCTACACCTGCGTCGAGACCTCCCTCGAGGCCTCCCTCGAGGCCTTTCTGAGACCTCCCTGGCCCCTCGCCTCCTACAAGGTGTCCCCCCAGCCCTCGCGGCGCAGGGCCCAGCGCACAGCCTCGCGGACGTCGTCCACGATCACGCGCGGCCGGTGCAGCGGCTCGCCGCGGTCGGGGTTCCACACCCCCGTGCGCACCAGCACGGAGCACCACTCGGTGCCCGCGGGGCTGCGGAACTCGTTGGCCCCCGCGATGTCGCTCTCCGGGTTGTCGCCCACCATGTACACGCTGCGCAGCCTCGTCTCGCCGTAGCCCCCGTCCCCGTCTTCCGCCGCGCCCTCTATGCTCTCTGTGTCCTCTGTGCCCTCTGTGCTCTCCGTGCCCTCCGTGCTCTCCGTGCTCTCCGTGCCCTCCGTGCCCTTTGTGCCCTCTGTGCCCTCTGTGCCCTCCGCTATGCCCTTTGTGGTCTCCGCCGCGGTCCCCACTGTGCCCTCCGCCGCGCCCCGCCGGCGCGCCTCGGCGCGGTGGCGCCGCAGCACCTCGGCGCGGTGGCGCGACAGCACGTCCTCGGCGTAGCGGTAGGTGTGGGCGTGCGGCTTGCCGATGACGGTGACGTGGCGCAGCGCGCGGCCGCCGGTGACGCGCGCCCAGACGCCGCGCAGGGCGGCCTGGAAGGCGCCCTGGCCCAGGCGCGGGAGGTGGTAGCCGGTGGCCCAGAACAGGTCCGGGTTGGAGAAGAAGAGGGGCGGCTGGCCGTCGTCCTGCCAGCCGCCGCCGGGCAGGTCGGCGCGGCCGTTGCGCGCGCTGTAGGTGCCCAGGTGGCCCCCGCGCGACAGCAGCAGGTCCAGGAGGAGCTGGATGTCCAGCGCCCAGTCGCGCGGGTCGTTGAACACCAGCACCGCGTCGATCTTGAGCGACGCCTCCACCGCCACCGGCCGCCCCGCCGCGTCCGCGAGCCCCGGCCGGTAGATGGGCCGCGGCAGCGGCCGCGCCTCCGCCCGGTACGCCGTCGCGCGCAGCGGGTCGAACGGCCACACCCCCGGGCAGGCGGCCAGGATGTCCGCCGGCGTGACCACGCTGCGGAAGCCGTACGCCTCCGCGATGGCCCGCGCCTTCTCGCCGTCCGACCCCGTCACCAGCACCGTCTTGCCGCCCAGGCCCGGCTGCGCGCCCTCCACCAGCTGCCGGAAGGGCGTGTGCGACTGCACGAAGTTGTCCGTCGTCAGCGGCACCCCCAGCCGCCCGCTCAGCTCGGCCACCCGCTCGCGCTCGTGCCGCCCGCCGCCGTTGGTCAGCAGGATGAACGGCACCGCCTGCGCCTGCAGGTACCGCAGCGTCTCCGCCGCCCCCGGGATCGGCTCCGCCACGTGCAGCAGCACCCCGTCGATGTCGAACGCGAACGCGAACGACGCCGGCCCTCGGCGCCCCGCGCTGAACGGCCTCCGGCGCGAAGGCCCCAGTGGCCGGAGAGGCCAAGATGGCCGGAGAGGCCGAGGCCGGACCGGCTGGACCGGCTGGAGGGGCTGGAGGGGCTGGAGTGACCAAAACGGCCGGAGTGGCCCCAAGGCCCGGATAGCTTTCATAGCACGAGACGAGACGGGGTGAGACGAGGCGAGACGAGGCGAGACGAGACGAGACGAGGCGAGACGAGATGAGGCGAGACGAGATGAGGCGAGACGAGACGAGATGAGGCGAGACGAGATGAGGCGAGACGAGACGAAGCGAGACGAGACGCGTCGCGGTCGGATGGTTGGGGGTGACGGCCAGAGATCGCTGCCATTCGGTGAGGGGCTTCTGCTGGCACAATCCAGCCCCACTTCGCCGCACGCCGGGTAGCGGAAGAAGCAGTCGGACGCACCTACCTAAGTATTATTCCCTCCTTCCCAATACGTGCTCGTCTCAGCGTGCTTAGGTAAGTACCTACCTGCTGCTACGCATCACATCCTCTTCCCATCTCTTCTTTACTTCCCATCATACCATCCCTCTACATCTCGTACTGCCCCGTCAATCCTCCCATCTACATCTCTTCTTACTGCTCTGTCAGTCCTCCCATCTACATCTCTTACTGCCCCGTCAGTCCTCCCGTCTGCACCACTTCTTACTGCCCCGTCGGTCCTCTCATCTACATCTCTTCTTACTGCTCTTTCAGTCCTCTCCCATCTGCATCTCTTCTTACTGCCCCGTCGGTCCTCCCATCTACATCTCTTCCTACTGCCCCGTCGGCCCTCCCATCCCTCTACATCTCTGCTTTACTACCCGTCAGTCCTTCCATCCCTCTACGGGTAAACACGTACCTGCATACCCCGAACCTCAAGTGATAGCAAGTACGGCGGTACAGGATCTGCCATGTCGTCCCCCGTCCAGACTACACGACCCTCACTCCCACCGTCTCGGCGCTCGATCAGACGACTCCGCTGAACGCGTATTCTTGCGTGACATACTGCTGCCTGCCTGCCTGCCTGCCTGCCTGCCTACATATATTACTCCCACACGGTAGGGACGAGAGAAATGGGTAGGTAGCCAGAAGGTACCACCCATCGGGAGTCCCTCCGATACCGTGCAGGCCCCAAGATATACGGCCATCCCCCTCTCGATGGAAATAGTAGGATAGTGCCGCGGCACACGATACTTGGACACACACATACTTGGACACGCACATACTGCATACCCGGATAGGCCACTGCCAGCCCCGGTAGACAAGCCCGTCCCACACCCTCTCCTCAGAACAGCCCGTCCTACTCGAACGACCAGCGCACCCTCTCCTCAGAACAACCCGTCCTACTCGAACAACCAGCGCGTCCTCTCAGAACAACCCCGCCCTGCTCGAACAAGCAGCCCATCGTCCATCCATCACCGCTATCCATACAGGGCCATCATCCCTCCGTGCAGTCGTCACCAGTCGGTCGTCACCCGTTGGTCGCCGGTCGTCGTCGCCGGTCGTCGTCGCCGGTCGTCGTCGCCCGTCACCGTTCCTTTTTAGTTCCCGTATTCGCATTAAATCTCCGTATCCTCGTGTGCCCTGCGCTGGGGGTTCTCCCCCCCCCCCCAGTCCCTGCACCAGACCTGTACCAGAGCCCACCTCGCGACGCCCGTCTGCCCAGAGATCCCGAACCGAGAGCGAACATGGGGAAGCAAGATACGGTATGACGAAGAGCAAGTATCCGAGGCCTGAGGCCGGAGTACTCGAGACGGAATGAGACAGAATGAGACAGAATGAGACAGAACGAAATAGACGAGATGACAGACAGAACGGCACAGACAGAATAGCACAGACAAGATGACACGGACAAGATGACACGTACAAAACGACACAGACAAAATGACACGGACAAAACGACACACACAAAACGACACAGACAAAACGACACAGACAAAACGACACAGACAAAACGAAATAGGATGAGCGAAGGAAAGGGAAAGGGGAAGAGAAAAAAAAAAGATACGCGCAGGAAGAGAGACGCCGAGGCCATGCACGCTATGCAGAAAGCTGTCGATCTCGACACCGAACGCACTGGCGCGGAAAGCCGGATCCGATAGGAGCCCCGGGGCCGAAGTAGGAGTCGCCAGGACGCGACGACGTCTCGTCTGCGCCGTAGTAGGACGGAGCGCATGCTGTATCGCGTCGCGCCGTATCGCGTCGCATCGTCTCGCGTCGCATCGAACAGCGTCACATCGAACAGCGTCGCATCGAACAGCGTCGTGTCGTGCCGTAGTACAGCTTAGCGAGACGCCGCATCGTACAGAACGGCGTGAGGGAGGTTGTAGAAGAACGGTGATCAGGTATGGGCAATAACGCAGCTAAAAGGCGAGGTGGGGAGACGAAAGACGCCGGACTCTCAGGCTCCCGGGCTCCCGTGCTCTTGGGCTCCCGTGCTCTTGGGCTCCCACGCTCTTGGGCTCCCGCGCTCTTGGGCTCCCGCGCTCTTAGGTCCCCGTTACGAACGGTTGAGGAGGCTGGGCGAGGCCCGGCTGCGCTCGTCGTCCTCCTCCATCACGTCGCTGAGGCGCGTCGGGTGGTGATGACGCTGCGGCGAGTCCCAGCTGGGGGTGGGGTATCCCTGGCCGGAATAGTCGGCAGAGGAGTAGTACTGCTGAGAGCTCGACGGGGGGTACGCAGTCGCAGGGGGGAAGCCGGCCGACGTCGGCGGGGACGGTGCCTCGTACTCCTCTGCAGGACTCCCGTCAGCACACGCGCTCTCCGGGCGGGAGGGCAGGACGGGGGAGAAAATGGTCAAGACATACCTTCGCTGTACGTCCCCTCGGAACCCGGGGCGCCGTAGCCGGGGCCCTCGGGCTCGTGGACGGCACCGGCGGTTGGCGCCTGCTGATACGGCCGCCCCGCGGGCGCGGAGCCGACCCCGGGGCCGGGGGGCCCCGGGGGGCCGGGAGGGCTGGGCA
>JAKLNC010000576.1:0-10898 GCA_022813145.1 Barbatosphaeria neglecta
ACAAACATCTACTTACAATTTTACATATTACTCCTCAAAGTAGCAAACCCAAGCATCTTTTTCAAAACAACAGTAAAAATAAAAAACCTTAAAGAATATAATGTAAAAGCAATTTAAAACCATTAAAAACACTAAAAACGCAGCGAATATTTAATTAAATGAAAAAACTATAAAAAAGAAGAAAATACCTAAAAACTTGTTATAAACCTTTAAAATTCTTAGCATTTGCTTTAGCAGTACCTTTAAAAGCGAAAGGCTTAGGCTACTTAAGCCTTCCAAAATTAAAAGAAACTAAAGAAAAAGACTTAGCAAGTAAAGAAAACTAATTAAAGGAAACATTAAAAGGAACAATGGCAAAAGCTGCAAATGCAAAACCTAACGCTAAGATAGCAGCTTCTTTTGCCTTAATTACCTTTAATTCCTTTAATGTTTTCACTGCCAAATTTGTTCTTTTCCGCTGCACCAATTCTTTTTGTCGATAAAGCCGCAAAATCCAAGCAACCACAGTTTGCTGTTTTTAAGCTAGGCAAAAAAACTCGGCTTTTGCCTTTGCTTCCTTACGCTTAAGATGGTTTATCTCAAATATTAAATAATTAGCTAAAGAAAAATCTGAAAATTAGCAACCACCCTTTAAAAAGCATGCAAGAAAGAATCCCACCTTTGTGTGCCAAAGAATGGCTTACGCCATTGCATCTAACATTTGCTTATACATACACCTTACACCTTTTGACTTGTGACTTGGAAGAGTTTAGGAATCGACATCAAAGCCTCTTTTCGAAGCAGCGCAAATAAGGCATTACCTTTATACTATACTTGTTAAACAAGTTAAGAAGACGCCTCCATTTTTAAGCTATACAACTATGAAAAAACATAATAATGTAAGGAAAAGGAAAGAAGCTTTAGGAACTTTAGCATAAGAGGAAGGGAATTGTGTTACAGTTTAAACTGTTACATAACAAGTAACCTTGCACCCTAATGGGGAAGGTGGTGTTTGTTAGTGCAATTACCACATTGGGAAGTTACATTATGGTTTTACACAACTATCACTACACCTTCACTTAAGTATTACTAAAGTTACATGCAACTTGTTGCAATTTTAGACACACTTTTCTCCTCCTTTAAAAGAAGCCATGGTATACAAGGATATTATAAAGATAGAGCATTGCTCCCTTAACATGATAGATAGTTTTGTAGCGGTTAATCCTAAGCATGGTTCCTTAGCTACCATGCCTTATTAACCACAATTCGTGATTGTTTGCAACTTGCCCTCTTGTTGTTTTAAGCAAGCACCACTTTACCTTGTTTTTGTAGTTAGGTTGTAACACCACTACTTTTTAGAAGAGGAGTAAGTAGTAGCTAAGGCATAGGCAGGTTTTATATAACTGTTAAACATTCTTCTTAATAGCAAGCCATGCTAGCTTAAGAAGGTAAATAATAACCTTATCTTATCTTAGTGTTGTGTTACTTAAGCTTATGCAAGCCTTAGTTGCTTTGGCTAGTCTAACCTTGTTGTCCCAAGAAATATGGCCCTAAAAGGCTAAGGGGGCTTACGGGTTTAAGGCATTTATGCCACTAGCGAAGCGCTTCAATACATTAATATGCAAGGTTGCCAGTTTCTTTAAGGGGTTGGTTACTAGGCAGTCTCTTGTCCAAAAAGAGGGAGCCGCAAAGGTGTTTAACATTTTGTGCCAGCTTGCAATCTAAAACAAGTTGCGGTTCTTTTTAGCCTTAAAGATCTTATTTTCTTAATAGCTTCTCTTTGCTTTACGTGTTATTTATTTAAATGCTTAACGGTTGTTGTTTAATAAATTGTCTTAAAGGGTTTTCTTAGCTTTGGCGCATTCCAGCATTTATTATAACGTGGGCTTGCTTGCGTTATAAGTTTTCTTGCTTGTGCTGCCTAGTGCCTAGTTTAGGAGTTTTACTACTTAGCTTGCTTATGTATTTAGGCTTTTAGCGTTTAGCGCCTAGGTAAGAAGTAAGGGTAAGCCTCTTTTTACTGCTTGCGTAAAAGCGCCCTTGTCCTTTAAAGGAAGGTACAAGCGCCTTAAAAGTGGGGAAGGCGGAACCCCTTGCCTAATGGTAACCATAAGGGTCTTGTGGTTTAACCTTATGTAGTTGTTATAATCTACATATGCCCTTGCCTTAACTACATTGGTAAAAGCTAGGTTAATAACATTCTTGCTAAGGTGGGTGGCAGTAGTTTAGTTAGCCAAGGCAAGGCTTTTAGCTTTCGCCCACGCCGCTACTTACCATTCCTTTAGGGTTTCCTATTCCAGGTGCTAGGTAGTGTGCCTAGTATTAAAGTTGCTTGCAACTACCACTTTGCCTTAAAGGTTTTATGCTTTTAAGGCAACTAAAACTTTGTTTTTGCCTTAGGCATCTTGGTAAACATTAACAAGAGTTAGGTTTTTAAGCTGCATCGCAAGAAGGTTGCAATGCAAGTTGCTTAGGTATTGTTATGCTATTTGTTTTATCTCCTTGCACACATATGTGATACGCCACTGTGGCTGGAGCAGGGGCTGGGCACGTGACAAAGATGTAGCACGTAACTCACGTGACCATGGTGGAGCCTAGGCAAGGCACCTGTATTTTAGCTCCTTCGCACACGCGCTGCATTTGTTAGTTTAGCTCTTCTTAACAACAACGAATGACTTCTTTTTCTTCTTCTTCTTTTTTGTTGCGTTTGCTTTTAATACCATTTGGTAGCAACAACTTTTCTGGCTAGGAGAGATAACACGTCGCCTTTTTAGACTAGATGGTTCATTCTTCTAGCACTTATACCGGTTGCGCGCCTTTTACGCAGCTCTTAAGAGCATTGATTATTCGCGATCTAGCCGTTTGCGGTTTTGCCATTTGCGGCCTCTTCTCCTCTTGTTGCCATTTGCGGCCTTTTTTTTCCCTTTTCTTTATTTGCCGCCCTTTTCTCCCTTTACTTTGTCCTCTTTTGTCGTTTTTTGCAGTTTTTTTTGTTTTGTTGCTGCTTAACACTAGGCATTATTTTAACCATTTGCGGTTTCTTTCTTTCTCTTTCTTTCTTTCTTTCTCTTTTTTCTTGGCCATATTAGCAATTTTGCCTTGTTTCATTTACTATCGTCCTTTTTGCCTCTTATTTTGCTGCTTGCGTCTAGGCTGCCGTTTACCCAACTATATATTTTGCCGCATTTGCTCGGCCTTTTTTTCTCTTCTTTATTCTTCTTCCTTACTCCTTGCATTTCCCTTGCACGCGCCATATTTACATCTCTTTTGTGTTAATTATTATTTCTGCTGTTAGCATCTCTTTGTGTTTAATTGCACGCGTTCCTTTAATTAGCTCCCATGTTAATAAATAACAGCCTTAATCCACTGCTAGTGCCAGCCAACGTGTAACAAGCTATAATTAAAGTTAACAAGTTCTTTAAGACTTTCCCAAAGCGTAGCGGCAAGGTTTCTTAAGACTTCTTTAACACCTTGTACAACTATTTTAACTACCTCCTAGCAAAATTCAGGCAACCCGCTATTACAGAGACAAGCTAATTAACGCGACAAGCCTAGTTAATTAAGCTTAAGCCATATAACAAGAAGTGGATAGTTGACAAATTAGCTCTTAATTAAGCTATTAACTAAATCTACACAAGCCTCTAAACAACGTAAGGTAACGCGCCATTGTTTTAAACCACTGTAGCAAACCTTTTATTAGCAGTTAAACATGCAGCAGCGGCTATAGCTTCTTCCTCTGCCCTAGTCCCCAGTACTAGCTTAGCCTAACACATGGCCTCGATTTTCCAACCAACATGATCAAATAACCAAAACAACACAAAACATTATAAACTTGCATCGAAGAATAGTTAATTACATTACTTTAACAAAAACAACCGTTATTAACTTGTCGCTGTTTCTAAAAGCGGATAATTGCACTTTAATAGCCAGCTAACAGTTAACACAAGCACTTAGTAAAACCTATTTGTGGGATTCGCTCCTTCCTTACCTTAGCCACCACCCTTGCACCGTTCCCTTTCGCTTAATTCGCCCGCGCCTAGCCACTTAGCAATCTCTCCTTTCCCGCATCTACCACTAGGAGCGTTTCTAGCGTTAATTGGCCTTAAGGACAGTATTTAATGGTCTTTGCAAGCTAAGATTAATCACATTAAACGCAAGGAGGTTGTTGCAAACAAACGCTGACAAGCCGCAGAAGCTCGCTAATAAGCGGCACAGGCAGTTGCTTACCATACGCAAATCCCATTTATACCTATGGCACCTTGTCTAAGCCATTTCTGCAACCCTAACGTCTAGGCAGCTACACTACAGATTGCGCTAAACCTTGGCTAATAACTTACATTTTAGGCATTATTAGACGACATTCCATCTCTTTTAACTTCACCTTTAATCTAACCTTCGTTAATTTAGTCACTTTATTTAGACTACAACGCATTGTCTTCTCCATTAGCACTATCTTCCTCATTTATTAACAACGATAGCTAACCATCTCTCCATTCCAATCATCGCCCTTAGTTACCATTTCCTTCTCATTATCAACCTTCATCAGTTAATTAAGCCCTAACTTTAAAGCGCTCATGGCAAGCCAACCCTTAGATGATGAAAGGCTTGGGATTTGGCCTTAGTGGCTTTGTATTAGTTGGTCCTGCTAGAAATGCAGCTTAAAACGCCACTAATAAGCGTTTTTGCCTTAACATGGTGAGAGTTTTAGATGCTTATTTTAAACAACATGGCGCACCATTTGTAAATGCCATAAACACCATGCGTAAGCTCGTTATTTAAGCAGCTAAAACGATTGCTAATCTTGGCAAACTAATTCAACAGGCAACGCAAGGCGTTAAAAACCGTAATTTCACCCATGGTTAGAAGCTTTAAAACGTTGGCTATTTTTATCCTAGCTTTAACACAAACGATAAGTTAACCTATATTGGCAAGGATCTTTACTAGACAAACGTTGATCTTTTTATTAAAAGCCTTTATAACAACAACCTTTTATAAACGCACAACCGCATTATTAGGTTTAGCCTTAGCTTTTTGCTTAAAGGCCCAGCTTAGGAGTAGTACATCGAACAACTAACGCAAGAATTACGAGACTTCCTCCGCACTAACGTTGCTCACTGGTACGCCGCTCTTTGTAACAAATTTCGCATGCTATTAACCATTACAGCAGCCAAGCTTTGTAACACGTGATATATGGCTAATAACGTTTGTAATGGCGTTACTTTTCGCAATTACGCCACTTGTGTTATAATATACGCAAAAGCTTGTGGCATTGAAGGCAATTTTGCCTTGCTAAATCAGGTTTATAACTTAATTAACCCTTAGTTTTGTTAATTAATCACCGAACCATACAAAGGACTCGACCTTGAGCAGTATTTTAAATACATTAAGGCTTATTTGCGTAGCCATCGCGAAACCATGCTCTTGGGCTCCAAAATCCCCGACCGCTTGTGCAAAAGGGCGAATCAATCTTCCACTAAAATGTAATGTGTAAATCCTTGGTGGCTTTTTGTTAGTTATTTGCCATTCCTTTAATGTGCTCAAGGTTTTTAAAGCATAACAACGTTGTATTTTCTTTCTTAGGCTAAGTGCAAGGCTGTGTTGTATGCCTTTAGCTTTTTTTGCATGTTAGTGTTACAACCTAACTGCAAAGACAAGGTAAGGTGATGCTTGCTTAAAACAACAAGGGGGCAAGTTGCAGACAATTACAAGTTGTGGTTAATAAGGCGTGGTAGCTAGGGAACCGTGCTTGGGATTAACCGCTGTCCTTCTTCTTTGTTACTTGAGACGGACAGCGTTTTGGCTACCTTTATTATATACGTGTACGAATGATGCTGTTTTACCAGTAGTCCCATTAATTTACAAGTAATTCATGGGTGCTTCTGAATTGATCTTGGAGCGACTTTAAGCCGCTTTTTAAGTGATCCCAAAGCGATTCTAAACAGTCCCAGGATTGCTTTTGATTATGTAACGTTTCATATAACTAAACTTTGCATTATCCATAACACAATATCCCTCCTTCTAAGCTGAAGCCCTTTTAGCTCTTTTTTTTTTTTTACTTACTTTTTGCTATGTTCATTTGTCCTTCTTAGTCTTTTTTACATTGGGTTGATTTTTTACGCGCCTTTAATTGGTTAGGAGTTAAAGTTATGCTGTGCTTTGCATGTTATAATTAAGGCACCAAGTGTGTATAGTTAGACAATCCGAAATCTTGGACTTAAAGATGCAAGGAGTGCGTGCATCGTTCCACAAAATGTAATAAAACGAGTGTCCTAATGTTTGGTTGTACGTTTTTCTCTTTTCCTCTTTTTCTTTTATAGTTTTTATACTTATTCTTGGATAGTGGGTTATTTATTATATAAGAACTAAAAGCTAAAGCAAGAAAAAGAGGAGGCTTATGCTAAGCTAGCGGTTTTGGCAACAAAGGTAAACAAGCTGCATAAGCAACAAAAGTTTTTAAAAAAACAAATACTAGCCTTAGCAAGGGTAGAAATAAATGCGTTATTGCAAGAAGAAACCTTTATAAGCACTTCTCATGTTAGCAGCGTAATACAAGGGTTAAAGGCTTAAGGTTCCTCCTTTAATAAGTCACAAGACTTGGATTTCTTCGCAAGAGGTGTGTCTAATTTTGATTTTGCCGCTTTAAATTTTGCTTTCCCTTTTACAAGCGCCGCTTTAGGTACTGCTAGAAAAGGTGCTAGGCATTTTAAAGGTTTGTGACAAGTTCCTAAGTGTTTTCTTCTTTTCCATAGTTTTTCCATTTAATTAGGTATTTGCTATATCTTTGGTGTTCTTAGTGGTTTTAGATAGCTTTCACATCATATTCCTTAGGGTTTTCTATTTCCACCATTGTTTCAAGAAGGATGCTTAGGTTTGCTACTTTAAGAAGCGATATGTAGAATTGTGGGTAAATGTTTATTATTATAAGCAACTTAAGTTTGTAATTAACATTCGAAATTTTTTACGCAATCTTAAATGGTCCAAGTTTCTTGTAGTTTAACTTATTGCTTAGTTATTTGGTTTTAATGTTTTTGTATAGCAAATACACATAATTTTCCTTTTTTAAGGCTAATCCCTTTAGCCTAAACTAATTCGCGGTATTGGTTATTTGCTGCTAAAAGAATTAAAGTTCTTAACATAAATTAATATGTAATTGCCATAATTATTTGCCATAAATATTTGTTGCTAAAACCTAAGTTGGCTTGGTGTTAAATTCAAAGGTAGGTTTATATTTAAAGTTAGCGAAGTAAGGGGAAACTTTTGTGGTTTTTATAACTGCGCCATTGTATGCCATTTGTGCCGTTGGTAAAAGTAAAACTTAGTTATCTTAGGCATAGTTAACAAAAGATCGTAAATATTGCTTAAGTGTTTGGTTTGTTCTTTCAGTTTACTCGTTTGTTTCTAAATGAAATGCCGTTAAAGGTTTTAGCTTAATCCTTAAGTGTCTTGCTAAGCTTGTCTAAAAATTAGACACAAAAGTAGTCCCTTAATTTAAAACAATTTTTATAAAAAAACTGTAAATGCTTGCAACATGTTGCAAGAACTAATATGCAAGGTTAAGTGCTTAGTGTCTTTCGTTAATGGGTAAGAAGTACGCAAACTTAGTAAATCTGTTAACTACAACAAGGATATTATTATACAGTTGTTTTGTTAAGGGTTTAAGGAATAGTAAGAGCTTAACAATTAGGTTTTACGAAATACTTAACCATGGACGTTTTGGTATAGGTAACGCTTATAATTAACCATATAATACATGTTATAAAGTCTTAGCTTTGTTGTAAATGTTGCAACTACGTATATATTTCTTAACTTCTTAACTTTATTCGGTTGTGTTGTAATATTGCTTTAGTCGATTAAGCGTTTTAAAGTTTCTAAAGTGTCTTATTAACAACGTTTCATGTACATAGCGAATTGCTGTTTTTTAAAGTTTTAAAAGTATCTAAAGCTTTCTTTAGCTGTAAAAGAGTTTATTGCTAATTGTAACTTCCTTTAGGTAATTATTATGTGTATTGGTATAGTTTTATAACTGTTTTAAAACAGGATTTCGCATGGTAATTCGGTGCATAGCTCTCATTGTTATCCTTTTATCTTCGAGAGCCAACAAAGCCTATGGCTTTAAAATTCCATAAGACCTTACGTTTAATCTTTAACTTAAAATATTCGCTTTTTCATTTAGCTTTCCTTTTCGGTAAAGGATTTAAAAGTCGAATTTTGCAAGGTTTTTAGCTTATTTTATTTGTTATTAATTAAGCTGTTTTGTAGTTGTAAAGTATACTAAATTCCGGTGGTTTAAGTACATAGTAATAGAGTGTTGTGCCCCCTTAAGGTAGACGCTTTATTCCTTAAAGGCATACATAACGGCCATAAGTTCTTTGTTATGAATAAGGTAATTTATCTGTATTTTGTCGAATTTGTGCAAAAAAAATGCTACAAGGTGTAATTGTCCTTTTTTATTTCTTTGTTTAAGTTATTTTCTTATAGCGAAGTTTAATGTGTTTGTCTTAACTTTATAAGGTAAGCTAGGATTTAGTGCTTTAAGGATTAAGTTAAATAACATCGCATTTTTAATGCAGTTAAAAGCTAATTAGGTTTCTTCCATTTAACAAAAGTTCACGTTTTTCCTTGTAAGGTTTGTAAAAGGTTTCGCAAAATCACTGTAGTTTCGAACAAATCGTTAGTAAAAGTTAGCAAATCTTAAAAAGGCACACACATCTTTCGTTATAGTAAGCGTTAGCCAATCTTTCACTATTGCAAGCTTAGACTTTTACATTCTTATCTTTCCAAGCTTAATGGTGCATCTTAAGAAATCGACCTTTTGCACGTGGAATTTGCTCTTATTCACGCTAAGCAAAAGGTTTACGTTTTAAAGTTTTCCTAAGATGGCGTGTACGTGTTACTGATGTTCTTTTAAAGTCTCCAAATATATAAAAACATTGTTCAAATAGGCGATTACGAAGAGATTAAGGTGTTTTCGAAAAACATGGTTAATCATTTCTTAGAAGTTGGCAAGGGCGTTAGTTAGCCTAAGTGGCATAACGGTGGGTTTGTAGTAACTATATTAGGTTTGAAAAGCGGCCTTTTATTCCTCTCCCTTTTTTATACAAATAAGGCTATAAGCATTCTTAAGGTTTAAGGCTGTAAACTATTGTGCCTTGTTAAGTTAATTTCGTATTTTGGGGATAAGTGGCAAGGAATACCAATTCTTAATAATAATATCGTTTAACTTTTAATAGTTAATAACTAGTTGCCATTTTAATTTGCTAATAAGTGTCATTTTTTGCTTCCTTTTTTAATTTATCTTAGGTATGAAAGCAATAAGAAATCTAGCCAGTAACTTAAAGGGCTGGATAATTCCTTGCTTTAGGTTTGCGTTAAGGTATCGTCTTAGTGCCACAAGCTTGCTCTTATTAAGCGGATATATCTTTATAAACAGTGGGTAAGTATTGGGTTTTAAGGGTATTTTATGGTTTTATTATAAGTGTTTGGAAAAGCTAACGTTAACTTTGTCCTTAAATAGCTAAGGGTACCTCCATAAGTACTTATTTAAAACTTATTTAATTTTAATTGTATTTAATGTTTCCTTTATTAGGAGGAGAAATTGTACTTTGTTTCGTTTGTGTGGTAGCTTGTTATAGGCTTTCAACTAATTTTTGCAATAAAAGGGCGTGTTGTTTTGCCTTTTTACAGGTTGCAGTCCTGCCATAGCTATTGCAAGTAAAAGCTTAGTATTAAGGTTTTGCACTAAGTGTTATTTGCCTTAATGCAATTAGCCAATAACCTAGTTAATTATAAGGTTTTTTTCTTATAGCTAGTCTTATCCTAGCATTATCCCTTGTAGTGCAAGAGTAATATCAAGCGTAAAAATGCTTTTATGTCTTAGTATTTATAAATAAGCGTAAAGACTTTTATAAACAACTTATTTGTTTTCGTAAGTTATATCGTTTCTTTCAAAGTTTGTTAATTGGTAGGGCGTGTCCTTGTACTGCTATAGCAATCCTAGCTCGTTAACTAAACATGGGTAGATGTAGCTGCGGTTAGCTTCGCTGTTAATTAAGGCGTTAATCCACCTTCTTTTTAGCTAAACTCTTAGTCCTAGCTAGGTTCCTGTTTTCTTTATTATTTGCAAGGACAAGGTTTATTGTGTTGCATGTTGTCCCTTTACAAGCAACTTTCGTCGTTTTCCAAATTTAAAGTATCTTTAACAAACATCCTAATGTTTTTATTATATTTATGGCCATTTCTTAAGGCTATTTCCTTAAAAGGTGTGCTATTAACGTTATATGCTTAAAAAGCAAACCGTATGCTTTCCTTTATAAGCTTCTAAACTTGTTTGGGCATAAAGCGGCGAATAAAAAATGCAGCTATCTAGCTAGCTCGTTTCTTGTTATTTCTTACAAATTGCTTTGCAAGGCTAAACTCTAGCGCCTTTTCTTTCAAACTTATATGCTAATTTTTTGTAACCAGTTTTTTAAGACACTTTTATGCTGCTTATTGCACCATTAAAGGAGTGTAATTGCGTCTCTAAATTCCTTACTTTACTAAAAAGTTTAGCTAGTAATCTTAATTGCAAATTAGCTAGGCAAGCTGTTATTGTTTTTGGCGTAAGTGCTAAATGGTGGCGTTTTTAACATCGCGGTTTTCTTTATACAATGCTTTAGCAACGTTAAGCTGGTTTTAAGCCTTAAGTAGGTTATTATACGTTTTTTTACATAAAGCATAGTTATTAATGCTTTTAAAGGCAAAGGTTATTGCATGCTTTGTGTTTTTAGCATATTCTTAGGTGTGTTGCTAACTAATAAACTCCTCTTTATACAAAGGTTATTAAATAAGAAGCGCAAATCTTCTTTAAAGCTAAAAGTCGTAAATTGCCTTAAGTTACATATAAGATTTGCAATAATCCTTAAAACAATGAATTTATGCAA
>JAKLNC010000577.1:0-10827 GCA_022813145.1 Barbatosphaeria neglecta
AACCAAGGGGCCCCCCATTCCGGGGTGTTAATAATCAAGTCCATGCCCCCCTGGGCCCCCTTTTAATTCCCCCCCCCCACACCCCAAAAACCCTCCCCCCCCCCCCCCCCCCCCCCAAAACACCACTCTAGCCAGAAGCCAGCCATCTTCCAGTCAAGGATATCAGCAATGTCCCTTATTGACAATGATAGCCTCCTACAACATATCCATATGGTTAAACGACAATGTCTTATAGTTGCCAACCCACCTACTGTATTTGGCTCCCAGTCAGCCAGGCCGATAGACTTCTCCTGCCAAAATAACCAAGATTATATAAAAGCTAACAGGCTCAAAACACTAGCTCATGACTGACTGTAGCTCAAGCTGGCCCATGAAGCTGGAAGATGGGGATCCAATCCGACTGCCCCCTTGAAGACTGCCCTAATACAATAACTCTAACTACAAAACCAGTTGGCCTCCTGCCCAGCCACCTCCGTCCTCTTCGTTTACCCAAAGACATATGTTCAATACTACTTCCTCTCCATCTCAACCTCTCCCTGTGTCAGGGGTGGCGTCGGCATTACGCTCCCCCGTTGCTTCTTATCGGTCCGGCCTGCTCTTCGCCTCCTGAGACACGGAAGCTAATAGGTACACTCGTCTGACCTGAGAGTTTTCCGCTGCCGTTGCCCCCATTCTTCGCCTTCTCTCGTGACTTACGGGAGCTCAGGATGGGGAGTTCGGTCACCTGTAGGTTAGCCGGCGAGCTTTTCTATCAGCTAGTTGTCATTTTGCCTTATTCATTCCCCCTTTTTTTCCTCCTTTTTTTCTTTTTTTGCTCATTACATCTATGGCATGAGAGAAGGTAGCTAGTGAAACACACTCTGGCCACAATCCCTTGTTTTCTTTGAGTCCACTTCATCATTCAAGATGCCCCTGTTTGCCCCGCAACTAGACTTTCCCTTTCTCTTCCTCCCACGCATGTCACTGACGTGCCTAAAAGTACTTCTCTCGGCCTCCAGCCCCATTGCCCCCATCCGACGGGAATTCCCAATCTGGGAGGGAACCCTCGAGCCGCCGTAGCCCGTCGCGCGCGCAAGTAGTACAAATTGCGGCCGTACAGGAAACAGGTAGTCAGAACCCCTTTACCCCCCCCATCCATTCCCGAACAACCTCTCGGTCCCTACTAACGGCTAAGAAAGACATGCGATGGTGGTTCTACTGCCCTGCCTCTCTCTGTTTACGGCGCGAAAATCGGAAGGAGCGTCGTGTCGCCCAGTTGAATCAGACGGGCAAGACGGGAAAGGTGGCCTCGCGGGTGCAATTCGTCGAAATTGCGATCCCCTAGGAACCCAAAGTCCCCTCCTTCGACTCTACACCGGAGCAGCGTCCTGGGGTGCCTAATGTACCTAGCCCAGGCCATCAGCCAATGGCTCTCTGCTCGGCGGAGAGAAGATCGGGGCTCGAGGAGCTGCCAGCAGCACGGATGGCCCAAATCGGAACCCGTTCAGCCTACTCACCAGGCCCATATGGAATAGCTTCACAGTTTTCACAACAACACAATCAATCAACTCTGAAGTTCAATATACGCAATCAACTCTACATGACACATTACCAGTCTCCCGTCTCGCAGCATGCAAGACGAGGCCGAGACCACCATCGACCGAGTTCTTTTCTATGCTTGTCCCACCTCGGCAGGGAGAACCTCGGGAATAGACTATCGCCGTTGACAAAGTCGACCTCGCTCGGCGCCGCCGGCGCCGATGAATTTGGTGAAGGACGGAGAGGGAAAGGAGAGGGAGACCGCCAGGGACCGGTTCGATTACATGCCAGAGAGAGTGAATACATGGGTCACATCAGATAGAAAGCGTCTACATATTATACTGTCTATGGCCCCGGAGCCCATTCCAGGTCGAACTCGGAACCTCGGAAGTTATCCACGATCATCCGTCATACCCCCCCGAGATCCCTGCTGCCGATGATATAGCCCACCTCGCCGGGCACTGGCGCCGCCGCGGGGAACTTGCCGAGAACTTGCTGTTCAGCGCGCTGGTCAGCAGATCGTCCAACGGACCGAAAAAGGGCTGCAACATCCGCCTCGCCGCTTGCCGGTGCGTTCGTCGCGTAGGTGCCTGTGTGTGGTTGGGTAGTCGCCCGAGGTAGAAATACCAGAACGACCGACTTGTAATGCACGTGCTTGTGGACCGGTAACGGCACCCGCTGGCCCTCAGCCAAAAGGTGGCTTATCTCAATATAGTGATCTATCTATTCGAACCTCAGCCAAAAGCCTTCCTAGCCTCTGGCTTCAGAGTTCCATGCTAGAAGCTAGAAGGGCCTTCCTCTAGGCTCCCAAAGCGTTAAGCCTTCTCTAGGGGTGCTCTGTCACCAATGGTCAGGCTCATATCTGCGCTATGATCTGTCCGGTCGAGCCTAAGCGAGAAGCGTGCATAGCCTCTGTCTTCGGAGTTTGAGCTGTTGCCGTTTCTTTTACTTTTGCTTGATAGACACGGATGTCCCGAATCTCTCGTAAATTGCCTCGCAAATGACCCTCAGAGCCTCGCGCTTGGGGTCCGAAGCTCGTAAGGAAGATCCTCGTAACGAACGGCCGGGTTTTGGGGGATGCAAGATCCTTCAGTTAGTATTTGGGTTTTATTCCTCCCAGGGATCCGATACCTTGCCTTACCCCTGACTGAGGGTGATGGGGAACCCGATAATACCAAAACGTCTCTGGCCTGCGCTTATGTGCCAACCCTTCCTTTCGCCTATTTACCAGACTAATTATAGCTAGTATTTGGGCATCATTCTTCTCAGGCCATCGCGATACCTTGTCTTACCTCAGGAGTCTTGCATCTCTATTTAGGGCGACCCGGAATCGCGAGCCTCGGCACCGTGGTGCGATGGCCCTCCCCTTCCGGTCTGCCCGCCAGCGAGAACGCTGCTCTTGCTCCTGTGGCTGTAGTAGCTCTGTCCGAGTAATCGTCTGAGGACACCACGTAGACCGCGTACACGGCCCTCGCTCGCTGGTGGTGACCATCCTAGAAGACTCCCATGGCTTGCCCTGGAGAATACTCAAGGGAGCATAATGTCGAGTTCTCTTTCATTTTATTATTTACATTATGCCCCTTAGGAGACACTACTTACGAGGTAGATACTTGGGTGTCCACCCACTCTGTCCCTGTTCCGTTCCCCCCCCTCAGCTGCTGCTGATTGACAGTTGCGATCGAGGGTAAGGAACGCGGTTCACCACGTCTCGGTGCTTCCGGGCCCTGACGAGGTGGCTTATTTGTGGTTTATGTGTGGCGACACATCCATTCCTCCATTCAAGAACTTGCCGTCTCAGGTACGTCGACCGAGGTACGTCTTCCTACCTGTATACGGTCCCCTAGGTACTAGGCAGGGGCATACTCGCTATCTCTTGCCCTTGCCTCCTTTCCCGCCGCCACCCTTGCCCTGGCCTCCCTTGCCCTGGCCCCCCTTGCCCTGGCCCCCCTTGCCCTGGCCTCCCTTGCTCTGACCGGCTCCGCCACCCACCATCACGCGCACCTTGCCCACCGGCACGCAGTTGAGCACCTCCTCGGCCTTGAGTCCCTTGATGAGCTCCACCTCACGCGGCCACATCCGCTCGGCATCGCGCGCCTGCTCGTCGACGACGCCCCTTTTGCCCGAGTCGGTCCGCCACTTCTCCAGGATCTCCTTGACCGCCTTGCCCTTCTTGACCGCGCCCGGCTGCATCTTGGCCTTGTACTTGAGCCTTCCCAGCGCCGTCCACGGCCCGCATACCGGCACGGCCTCGAGGATCTCGTCGCCGGGGAGCGGGGTGCCGACCAGCGCCTCCAGCGCCGCCGCCGTATTGAATGCGAGGTCCTCCTCGTCGTCGTCGAGCACCTCGACGCCCGCTTCCATCGCCGCCCGCCGTGCTTCCTCGTGCCTCCGGGTGGCCTGCTGCTGCCGCTGCTGCTGTAGCTGCCGCCGCTCCTTCTGGGCTGCCAGCTCAGCCTCGCGCTCAGCCTTGGCCTTGGCCGCCGCTTCGGCCCGCTGCCGGCCCACCGCGGCGCCTATCACGGCCTCCACGGCGATGCGGTCCTCCTCGTCCTGGTCTTTGTACTTGGTGGCAATCTTCTTAGCCCTGGCCTTCTGGCCTCGCTTCAGCGGCTCCTTTCTGGGCTGCCGCGTCGGCGTTGCCGTCCGCGTCCGCGTCCCGGCCTCGGCCTCGGTCTCGGCCTCATCTTCGCTCTCGCCGTCGTCAGCAGCCAGATGTAGCCCTGCCGCCTGGTCCGAGAGCGTTCGCGACACTCTGCCGCTTCCGCCGCTGCCGCCGCCAGCACCTTCCGGCAGTAAGGGGTTTGCCCGCCGCTCGGTCTCCTCTTCCTGCTCCCCTTCCTCGTCGGAGCCTCTGTCGCCCAGACCTCTGTCCCTGACCGCTCCATCGCCGCCGTCGCCACCCTCGCCGCCGCCATTATCGTGATTATCATCACCATTGTCGTCGTCGTTGTCGTCGCCGTCGTCGTCATCGTCGTCGTGAAGACGGCCAGGTTGGGACTCGGGAAGGAGTTCGCTGCCCTCCACCGCCGAGCCCGCCTCCGGCCGGTCCTCAGCTTCTCGTCCCTCGAGCCCTACGTCGGACGAGGACGGGGCGGCCTCGGCCGGAGATGCGGCCTGGACGCGGTGCTTGACGTGCCGGGCTTTGCTCTCCTCGCTGATCTTGAACATGATGCCGAAGCCGAGAAGGAGCGGCGCGGGCGGCAGGAAGTTCTTATCCCCGCGGACGGTGAAGCTGCCCGTAGGGAGGAAGTCGCCGGCCTGGGCCGACTTGGACACCTGGTCGGCGCCGACCCAGTAGGCGCCCATGCCGGCCTTGGAGTCCCAGGCGCTGGAGCAGCACACGGCCAGACCGCCGGCCTGGGACAGGGTCGAGGGCGGAACGGGCGCGTCCGGCGTCCTGGCGTCGTTCTTGACGATCACGCTGGGCGAGCCGGGCAGATCGGCGTAGACATACACGTCGCCCCTGCGGAGGTGTCGCCGGTAGAGCATCTCGTCCTGCTGGCGGTCCCGGCCGCCCAGCACCAGGTACCCGTCCGAGCTGACGAACCACACGAACTTCTCGAACCACATCTGCCGGCGGATCGGCTGCAGCACCGGCTTCTCCTGCTTCAGCCCCCGCTTCAGCTCTTCGCCGACCTTGTGCTCCACGCTCTTGAGCGCCATGGCCGACTGCTCCAGCGTCTTCTTCTGCTTGGCCGTCGCCGTCCGGCCCTGCTCGTAGTACTCGGTCGCGTTGGCCCACGGCGACAGCTCGAGGTTGACGTCGATCTCGAGCTTTGCCTCCGGCGCCTTCCGCGCCGCCGCGGATGCGCCCTTCGACGTCGCGTCGCCCCGGACGGCCCCCTCGTCGTCGTCGTCCGGCTCGGAGATGTCGGACAGGTAGGCGCTGTCGGCATCGGCATCGGCGTCCTCGTCCTCGTCCTGTCCCTCGCTGACGACCAGCGTGATCGTCTTCTTGGCCAAGTCGAGCGGCAGCTTGATGATCTCGGCGACGGGGTTGTGCGCCTTCTGCTCGCGCTCCACCAGCTTGCCGATGTTGACCCAGTCCATGCCCTGCTGGAGGAGGCCGTTGACCGCGCCCATGGCTTCTTCGATGCGCTCGATGTTGGCCTCGATGGCCGCCGCCTTCCGGGAGTTGAGCACCTGGTCCTCCGCGTAGCCGTCGATCCGCTTCGCGTGGTCCTGCTTCACAGCCTCCAGTTTTTTCTTCGCCGCCGCCTCCCGCCCCGCGAGCTTCGATTCCAGCTTCTGGCCCTCGATGGAGGAGTAGAACTCGTCGACGGTCTTGTTGAAGCCGTCGAAGCGGAGGACGGCGTAGTCGGGATTGCTCTCGTACTGTCTGGGGAGGAAGGGGTGGTAGTCCTCGTACAGCAGGTCCCTCCGCTCGATGCTGTCGGCGGCGGCGTTGTCCCTCCTCTTGGCGAATATGTAGCCCGGGCTCGCTGGCAAGCTCGCGGCCTCGTCGAGGATCGTGCGCGCTTCCCGGAGGGATTCGTACAGCGAGTCGAAGAGCGCCTCGCTCTCGAGGACGTCGGCGGGCTTCGTGGCGACGTCAAAGTCCCTGCCGCGGAGCGCGCTCTCCACGAGGAGCGGCGGCAGCTCGCCCACGCCCATCGCCAGGCATCGCCGCAGCTCGTCTCCCGGTTTCCTCTTGGTCTTCTTGCCGGCAGGGGGCTCCCGTCCCGCCGCCTTCTCGGCCGCCGACTGCAGGGCAGCCCGCAAGCGCTCCTTCGTCAGGGGCGGAACGCCTCCGTAGTTCTGCCTGTTCTGCAGGGAGTACGTCAGGCCGACTCGCTGCGGCTCCTGGCCTTCTCCCTCGGGGACGTTTCGCATCAACGTCAAGATGCACAGTTGGTCGTCGGTGAGGATGACATTCCCGCTCTGCCAGCGGGGGTGGGGCTTAGCGGCCAAGTCTCGAACGGCAGCGGACGACGGCGTAGAAGCCAAGGAGGACGGGGCGGGAGGAGAGGAGGATAGCTATTTTTTTTTAAAAAAAATAGAGAGAGAAAGAAGGGGGGACGAACCGCAAAGAACTCGAGATACAGCCGGTATTTGCCATCGCTGAAGCGGAACTCGAGGATCCTGTCGGTGCCGATCTGCGCTACGCCCGTGACCCGGCGGGTCTTGAGGAGCTTCCGTAGCCGCGCGACGAAGGCCGACGGGGCAGCGGCGGTGGTGCGGCCGAAGTCGGTAAGGTGGCAGCGGAAGCCGGAGTCGACAACCAGCTGCTTCTTCTCTTCGGGCTTGGAAAACTTGAAAAGCAGGATCTGGGAGGAGAGGTCGTAGACGTTGGCCAGGCGCAGATTGACGAGGCTCTCCTGGAGCTCGTGGGCGACGACCTAGAGAGAGGTCCGAGTCAGAAGCTGCAGGGCAAGACGGGACCCCGGGAGGCATGCGTACGTACCTTGACGTCGAGCGATGAGAACCTCAGCTTCATGTTGCAAGTGAGATGGGCAGAGCACCTGGAGGCCCGATTCTCCTTTTCGCGGAAGACCTCCCCTCCTGCATGAGCTATTGGCGGGGTACGAAGAATCACATCAGGGCCCAGCAGCCCAGTGGCTTGTGTGGCTTGTAGCTTTTGGCCTGTGTGGCTTGTAACTTTTGGTCTGTGTGGCTTGTAACTTTTGGTCTGTGTGGCTTGTAACTTTTGGCTTGTGGTGGCTTGTGGTGGCTTTTAGCTTTTGGCTTGTGTGGCTTGTGGCTTGTGGCTTGTGGCTCGTGGCTTGTGGCTCATGGCTTGTGGCTCGTGGCTTGTGGCTTGTGGCTTGTGGCTTTGGCTTGTGTGGTTCGTGGGGCTTATGATGGGAAGCCCCAGGAAGCTGTGGCCCAAGCAGCTACAGATGCTTATCGGGGTAGGTATCTTCCATCCTGCCACTCTCCCTCAAAATAGTCCCGTCACAGGGCCAAGCACCGCACTTGCAGAGTGCCTATCTTCTTTCAAAAGTGTGCTGGATGTCACAGCGCTCAGGCTAGGATTTCACGTCAATAGTGATGAATAGCTATCGAGGCAGCTTCAACTCGTGGAGGACAGGAACTGTCAAAGACGGGGCAGAAGGGCGAGCCCTCACCAAAAGAGCTGGATCAACAAGCCGGTCCATCGAGCCCTGCGCGTTCCCAGTCGGTACTTCCAGGTACCTTTGCGGACGAGGGCAATCGAAGATGAGACCGCTGGCTTCAATCTCTTTTTTTCTCCACCGCTGACGGCGGCTGGCTGGCAACCTGGCCGGCTAAGCCCGACTGAGCCTGGTCCAGCCACCCGTAATTCCAGAGCGAATAACTCCGCACGGATTGGGGATTTGCTCCCGCACATTCGTGCCTGATCCCTCTGTATCCAGCGCTGCTTGCTGTCGAGCAACGGGGAGATACTCGCAGAGTTACGGCGATACTCTGTGCAAGCACCTGTGCCCGTGCGCTGTGCTCAGCGCGGAGCGCTGAACCTCGTACGTACAGACCACGACGGAGAAGTCGCTCGTCTCTCGATTCTCCGTGCCTTAGTATCGGTCGTTATCTTGTTCGCATGTAGGCCACCAGTATCATCCCCGACCCAACTCGGAAATGAAGGAATGACGCCGCTAGCACCGAAACGGATGGTCGCCCCCAGAACACGAGTTCCGCGCCGAGACTGGGTGGCTGGCTCACTGAGCGGCTGGCTCGCTGGCTGGCCCGCCCGGTCGCTGGTTGCTGGGCCAGCTCGTCGTAACCTGGGACGCTGGCCTCGGCCCCGGCACTTAGCGCCCACCCGTCGACAGGGGTGTTTCCCGGCCGTCGTCATGGCAACGTGGAAAAATACGCCGGGAACCCTGCGGGACAAGGGGCGAGCAGGAGGAAGCTCCGGAAAGCTCTCGAGCTCGGCGCGGCCAAACCGCTTGGTGCAATCGCGGGCGTCCGCGGGATGGAAGGGAGGATTCGGCGAGCGGTTCGACACGCGGGCCGGCGCGGCTTGGAATTTAGGAAGTAGCCGCGCCAATTGACTGCCCAGCGTGCTGCTGTCGAGTGCGGGAGGAAAAGAGAGGGAAAGAGAGGGAAGGAAAAAGAGGGAGGTGGTTGGGTGGGCTAGCAGAGCAGCAGCGAGCAGCAACGAGCAGCAGCAACGAGCAGCGAGGAGCAGCGAGGAGCAGCGAGTAGCCGATTGGTACTCAGTACAGTGGGCGGCGGACGGTGTGGGCCCTAGAGTGGTGAGACGGCGATGCAGCGCAGCAGGGTGCAGTTGACGATGTTGGGTGGGTTGGTGTGGGCCCGTCGGTGTGTGGCTAATGCTACCCGGGCGAAGGCCGCAGACCGCCGTGACCGCCCAATGGCAGCGCCCAATGGCAGCGCTCCACGATGTGCTGGCGCGAGCCGATCAGAGCGCCGGGGTGGCTGGCACGCCCTGGCAACCCTGGCAACCCTGGCAACCCTGGCACACCCTGGCAGCGTCTAGCACGCACTGGCACGCCCTGGCACGCCCTGGCACCCCAGGCAATTAGCACGCACTGGCACGCTGCAGCGCCTTTGGACGTCGCAAGCACCACACCACACCACCCACTTCGACTGCGCAGGCACTGCAGGATTGCAGGCATCCAACGGACCGGCGTGGAAGCTGTTGTGCTGCGATCGGCCAAGCCTGCTGCGCTGCCGTTGGCCCAGCCTGCCTATTTTCTTTTCGCATTTTCGCATGTTCGCACTCTCGCAGGCTCGCGGTTGCATATTCTCAGCAGCTGGGGTTGTGCAGAGCAGCACACCACCCGGTCGCTTCCATGCCGATCCGCCAATCCGCCAATCCGCCAATCCGCCAATCCGCTAATCCGCCGCCCGTAAGTATCCAGGCCCAGGCCGCTCGCTCTCCCCAACCTCCCTCCCCACGCTCGCCTGCTAATCAGCTTCCGTCCAGGGAGAGGCCAGAGCGCCGGCTCTGTCCAGATAGCCTAGCCCGCGCCTGTCCGACCCGTCCAATCCTGCCCTTCTGCCGGCACCCGGGGTCTCAGACCAGTCTTCCAGCCCGACCTTCCAGCTCGTCTCAAACGCAGGCGGAGAGGGAAGGGAGCAGTTGTATACCGGTACGAGTAGGTAGGTATTTGTTGTTCGTACGGAGCGCGGCTGGCTGGACAGACTCTCGCTGCTTCGCTGCTGCACAAATCAGGCGATCCCTACCAGAAACGGGCGGATGGCGCAGCATATCTGGGTACCTAGCACGTCCCGGTTAGGCGCTGCATGCTCAGTGATTCGTACCCGGCAGAGCTCGTGCACGACCGGCACCGTACCGAGGGCGGGAGTGCAGCATACGTTTTGCGCAAGTGCTCCGTACAGTTGTCCGTACAGCTGTCCGTACAGCTTACGGAGTACTCGTATGGGTATCAGCCCGGTCGCCATCTAGACGGGGTTCCTCCCAGCGCCGTTGACCATCGAGCTGGCAGGCCCCGTCGCCAGCAGCAGCCGTCGACGAGCGGAGCATAGTCTGGCTCCGTTTTGCTCGCTGGCCGGGGCACTGGGCCAGCCTCGCTGGCAGCGTGTCTCCGTGTCTCCGCCTGTCCCGTCCCTCTCGAAGGCTCGACAGGCTCCTCACACGGGCGCCGCCGGCCTGCAGAAGCGGTGAGGAGGGCCGGCCGAGAGGAGAGGCCCCGCCCAGCCAGCAGCCCGCCAACAGTCCAGCCAGCAGCAGGCCGAGCCAGCAGCAGCCCATCCACCAGCAGCCGAGCCAGCAGCAGGCCCAGCCAGCTACTCTTCCGAGAAGCGAGAAGCCACGGCAGGCCCAGTTGCTCCGCGTCCGTGCAGATACAGATAATACTCCGTGCGAAACTACATCGTGCGTGTGCCAGATACTGTACCCGTTCCTGACGCAAGCCCGCCCGGGAGCCGAGGAGCTCGCGACCTCCTGGGACCTCCTGGGACCTCCTGGGATCGCCGTTGGCCGGGCCACTCAGACGAGAGAAATCACGCAGGCAGAAAGAAAAAAGTTGCCCAGCCACCTCCGTTCGACCCCCTCCCCCGTCTGTCCGTCCGCACCATCCGCCCCTGCGCAAATGAAAAGGCTCAGCTGAGATGAAGACGTGTGCTCCCATCCCCCCTTCCCCCCCCCCGGAAAACGCGCAGGGGGCTGGCTGGCGGACGATGGAGCTTGGGCGGGGGCCGCTAGGCAGCTTTGGTGGGCAATAAACACAACCAAAGCTGCAAAGAGGCCGGCCCCACCCAATGTAAACAGAGGCTGCCGGCGTCTGACCACACATAAACCCTGCCCAGTGGTTCCGGCGCGCTCGACCTGCTGCAGCTGGACCGGGGGGGGCGCGGCGGGGGGGGGGGGGGGGGGGCGGGGGGGGGGGGGGGGGGGGGGGG
>JAKLNC010000578.1:0-10781 GCA_022813145.1 Barbatosphaeria neglecta
GCATCGGAGCCGGGCCGGGCGCCGCCGCGGCCCCTCCTGCGGTGCGCGGTGCCCAGCTGGCGGATCGCGGGGCTCAAGATCGACTACAGCGACGACACGTACGTGCCGGCCAACGCGTCCTTCTCGCTGGCCAACTCGGTGACCAACCGCACGGAGGCGCTCGTCTGCTCGGTGCCCTTCAACTACCTGGGGCGCCTCGACGGCACGCCCGCGGACCCGAACCTGCGCATCTCGCTCGTGTTCGGGCCCGACTCCGCAACGGTCGTGCTCAACGAGTCGTGGCCCTGCGCCAACACAACCGTCAGGTGAGCGGATCCACCCGAGAATTTCGTATCTCAGTGCTCGGGCGAGCGCGGACCGGCTGACGAGATACGGTACGGCAGCCCTTCGTTCGTGGTGGGCGAGGCCACGCTGCCGATGGTCTGTCCGGACCCCCCGCGCGACAACATGACCTGCACGGCGGCGGCTCCGAGCGCCGTCGTGACCGGGCTGGTCGAGATCGAGGACGGCGACGATATCGAGATGGACGGGTAGGGGGACGGGGATAGGGGTCGTGACGACGGGGGATATTGGTCGTGAGACGGGGGACGTTGGTCGTAAGACGGGGATGTTGGTCGTCAGACGACGGGGAATACTGGTCGTGAGACGGGGGACGAGGAGGGGGAAGGAAGGGGACGAGGAGGGGGAAGGAAGGGGACGAGGAGGGGGGAGGAAGGGGACGAGGGGGACGGGGAGGACGGGGAGGACGGGGGTGGCAGGGCGACCAAGGCCGGGGATGATGGCTACTAGGGCGGGCAGGTCGATAATGCGAATGGACGAGAATGACAGGAGATTTACGAGACTGACAAGCCTGAGATGCCTGCGGTACCACCCCTCGGCCGGATTGGCCGACGGCGCCGTCACGTCATCGGAAGCGTGCATCCAGCAGGCAGCTCGCCCGGCGACCGGGGCCGGCCGCGGCGAGCTGGGACGTGGGGAGACGCGGGGGCGAGGCGGTGGTGCAAGCCGAGAGGCGAATGGCGACAGGCCGAGCTGCAGAGGGGCGAGGCTGCGTCGAGGTAAGCGCGCTCGAGGAGGAGGCGGGCAGGGCCGGGCAGGCCGGACAAGCCCTCGCACTGCTGGCCGATGGCTCATACGGCTGGGCGATGGCGCGATGCGGCCCCCCCCTTCCCGGGCCTGGGTATAAGTCGTCGCCGGCCGCCGGTCGCAGGACGGGAGCTCTCGCACGAGGGCTCGCATACGGTCACGCACGAGGTCGCCGACGAGTCACGCGCTCGCACACTGTCACGCACGAGTCGCGCTCACGCACACGGGTCACGCACGAGTCACAGGCCCAGGCTCAGGTCACGCACGGGATCCTCAAGACATCATGGCGGCCAATCTGGAGGCCAAGAAGCACATCTCGCCCGACTCGGGGTTCCCGATGACGCTGCACCCTAACTTCAACCCCAAGATCCGCGCGTGGACGCCGCCGGAGCCGCCGCGGCAGGCGTTCGAGCCGGAGCGCGACCGGGCGGCGTTCGCGGACCCGGCCAAGAAGGCGCTGCTCGGGGGGGAGGGGGTGCGGGCGGTGGACCTGACGGAGTCGATCGGCACGGAGCTGGTGGGCGTGCAGCTGTCGCGGCTGGACGGGCGGCAGCTGGACGAGCTGGCGCTGCTGGTGGCGGAGCGCGGGGTGGTCTTCTTCCGGGGCCAGGACCTGACGACGGAGGGCCAGGTCAGGCTGTTCGAGCACTACGGCGTGCTGGACCGGCACCCGTCGCAGAAGGGCGACGTGCGGCACGTGGTGATCCGCGGCAGCCGCGAGGACCACCGCGAGATGCAGAAGTACACGCCGTGGCCGTCGGGCGACTTCCACGCGGACACGTCGTTCGAGGTCAACCCGCCGTCGTACTCGCTGCTGCGCATGGAGGAGCACCCGCCGGTGGGCGGCGACACGGCCTGGGTGTCGACGTACGGCCTGTACGACGCGCTCAGCGGCGCCATGCAGCGCTTCGCCGAGGGCCTGCACGCGGTGCACACGTCGCGGCTGCAGTACGACACCATCCTCGACCTCTGGGGCGTGGGCCCCAACCGCGCGCCCGTCGACTCGCACCACCCGGCCGTGCGCACGCACCCGGTCACCGGGCTCAAGGCGCTGCACGTCAACGCCGGCTTCGTCACCGGCTTCGCCGAGCTCAAGAAGGCCGAGTCCGACCGGCTGCTGGACTTCTTCACCTTCCACATCCACTCCGCCGACGACCACGCCGTGCGCTGGAAGTGGGAGGTCGGCAGCGTCGCCATGTGGGACAACCGCTGCACCCTGCACCGCGTCATCCCCGGCTGGTACGAGGCCCCGCGGAGGGGCATCCGGACCACCGTCTTCGGCGAGAAGCGTGCGTTTTGCCCTCTCCTCTCCTCTCTCCCTTCTCCCTCTGTCTCTCTTCCTCTCTCATTCCCTCCTCCCTCTCTCTCTCTCCCTCTATCCCTCTCTCCTTCTCTCCTCTCTCTTTATCTCCTCTCTCCCTCCCTCCCTCTCTCCCTCTCTCCTTCCCTCCTCTCTCCTTCCCTCCTCTCCCCTTCCCTCCTCTCCCCCCTCCTCTATCTTCTCTCTTTCCCTATTCTCTCCCCCCCGCTCGCTCTCTTCTCTCGCTGACGCCGTCACAGCCTACTTCGATCCGGCCAGCGAGGGCCGCGCCGAGCGGGCGGCACGACTGAAGGCGGAGGCGGCGAAGGCTGCCACGGCGGAGGCTGCCACGGCGGGTGCGGGGCAGGAGGGGGCAAAAGAGAGCCAGCTGGACACCCCGGCTTGATCCTCTCGACAGGGTTCTTGACGTTTCTCTGCACGTAGAAGCCAACGCGGTAGACTGCGTGAATCATACATCGCCTTCGCGCGTCGCCATCAATGACGCGGGTGTACAAGTGATGATTCCGTAGAGCCATCTCTCGACAGCTGGCAGCTGCTCTCTCAGCTGCTCTCTCCTCGTCAGCTGGCAGCTGCTCTCTCCTCGTCAGCTGGCAGCTGCCCTCTCCTCGTCAGCTGGCAGCTGCTCTCTCCTCGTCAGCATTGCAGCTGCCCCTCTCCCGACAGCTTGCAGCTGGCAGCTGCCTCTCTCCCCGACAGCTGGCAGCTGCCCCGCTACCCTCTCATCGACAGCTGGCAGCTGCTCTCTCCTCGTCAGCTGGCAGCTGCCCCTCTCCCTACAGCTTGCAGCCGCCCTCTCCTCGACAGCTAGCAGCTGCCCCGCTCCCCGCTCCCCGCACTGGCAGCTGTCAGCCGTCGGCCCACCTACCCCGCGGTGCCCGCGGTGGAACGCGTTACGTTCAGTGGTCCGACGCCCAGAACCCCCCAATCTTAGTGGCCCGATGCCCAGAATCCCCCAATCTCAGTGGCTCGATACCCCAGTCTCAGTGGCCCGATGCCCAGAATCCCCAGTCGCAATGACTCGACGCCCCAAACGACGCCCCAGAACCCCCCATTTCAGTGACTCGACGCCCCCCATCTCAGTGGCTCCATGCCCAGGATCCCCCAATCTCAGTGGCCCGAAGCCCCCGAAACGCCCAAAACGCCCTGTCACTCCACTGAAAGACCCCGATGCAGCGGCCATCGCCAGCATCCTGCAAGCCACTTCCCAACTGCCGAGTGGCAACACTCCTCTCTTCTCTGCTCTTCTTCTCTGCTCTTCTTCTCTGCTCTTTTTCTCTGCTCTCTTCCTCCTCTGCCCTGCTCTCCACAGATTGCTCCGCGCATTGCTCTCACGGTTGCCTTTCTTCGTGCTTCGATCGTCAGGCCTACCGTCCTGCCGCTGACTCGCTGGCCAGACCCCCCGGCCGCCTGGAGAGGAGCCCATTGGCGGGCCGGCGGGTCGCTGCGTTTCGAAACGGCCACCCTGCATGGCCGCGTTTCAGATGGGCACACGCACCCCCTCCAGACCTTCTAGATCCCGACGCCGACCAACGCCACGAGTCTGCGAGTCTTCCTGTCGGCGAGCCCAAGGAGATATGAGCAAGACCACGACGCGCCACGGTCCTCCGCGATCCTGCGGCTGGCGCTGCCGTCGTAGCGACCTTCGCGTTGTCTCTGCTCTCGTCTCTGCTCTCGTCTCTGCTCTCGTCTCTGCTCTCCTCTCTGCTCTCTGCTCTCGTCTCTCCTCCCTGCTCCTCTCTCTGCTCTCGCCTCTCCTCTGCTCTCGTCTCTCGTCTCTGCTCTCCTCCCTGCTCTCGTCTCTGCTCTCGTCTCTCCTCTGCTCTCGTCTCTCGTCTCTACTCTCGTCTCTACTATCGTCTCTCGTCTCTACTCTCGTCTCTACTATCGTCTCTCCTCTCTGCTCTCGTCTCTCCTCTCTGCTCTCGTCTCTACCCGTCTCCGCTTGTCTATGCGCGTCTCCGCTTGTCTATGCGCGTCTCTGCTCTTATCCCTTCTCTCGTCTCCGCTAGAGAAGCCTCCCCCTCCGCTCCTCCGTAGCTCCTCCGTGCCTCCGTGCTCCCTCGTGCTCCCTCGCGCTCCCTCGCGCTCCCTCGCGTTCCCTCGCGCTCCTTCGCTGCTCGCCGAGGCTTGGCCTCTCCGCCCGACGACGAGGCGCCCCTCCTGGCTCTGTGCCACCCACCTCCCCATCGGCCCTTTCCCATCACCTCTTTCCCCCCCGGGCAGCCACCATGCGCCAGCGCCAACGGTGCGGCCCACCACCGCCGATCAGTCGCCCCCCGAGCGCCCCCAGTCTCGCCGCCGCCAGGTCCCACGTGCAGACGCTCTCCGAGAGCGACCGCGAAGCGCTGCTGCGCGCCCTGCTCGAGCAGTACGAGCAGGAGCAGGACGGCCACTCGTCGTCCTCCCTCCCCCGGGGGGCCCAACCGTCGCCTCCCTTCCGAGCCCAGGCGTCAGGTCGCCCCACCGTCGATCCATCCGCAGCACCGGTCAGCAGGTCGCCTCCCCACGGCAGGCCGCTCTCCTCCATCTCGCGGGCCTTCCGTCGCCTCCGCTCGTACTCGGCCATCGACAAGCCGTCGTCTACCGCCAGCGCTGGCGGGCGCGTCCCTGAGAGGAGACGCAGCACCGTCGTAGCCGGCGGTGCCGGTGTCGGCAGTGCTGGTGTCGGCAGTGCCGGTGTCGGCCTCGGTTACGGTCCCGGTGTCGACGGCAGCGGCGGTGGCAGTGACAACGGCATCGGCGGCGGCAGCGCCGAGAGCGTCGGGGACACCACGCGGGCCTACTGGTGCACGTCGTGCTGGGTGAAGATCGCGCGCAAGGCCGACTGGAAGCGCCACAGCGAGCTGGTGCACGAGCGGCCCTGGCGGTACCCCTGCCCCGAGAAGGGCTGCTCGCTCGTCTGCTATAGCGCTGCCAGCTTTAGCGCCCACCACCGCTCCGCCCACGCCTGTAAGGCCGCCCCCACCACCACCACCAACACCAACACCAACACCACCAACATCACCAACACCAACACCACCAACACCATCACCACCAACACCACCACCGCCGACACCACCACCACCAACACCAACACCACCACCACTTCCCCCCCGCCTCTCTGCCCCCACGCCGCCCTGGCCGCCCGCAGCGGCTACCCGCCCGGCCGCCGGAAGCGCGCTTGGGGCTGCGGCTTCTGCGCGGCCCTGCTGGGCTCGCTGGACCGCTACCACGAGCACGTCGCCCACCACTACGAGAGCGGCAAGGCGCCCGCCCACTGGTGCCACGCCTACGTCATCTACGCCCTGCTGCACCAGCCCGGCCTGCTCGACGTCTGGCGCGCCCGCCAGGCCGCCCGCTTCGACCGCCTGCTCGCCACGGCCGCACCGGCCGCCCCGTCGTCCACCAGCCGGCCCCGCGTGAGCTGGCATCCCGACACGACGGGCCGCGCCGCCGACTTCCGCGACGGCCATGGCCCCGGCCAGCTGCAGGACCTGCTCGAGTTCTACGACCGGCAGCAGGGGAGCGCCGAGCAGCTGGTCGACCTGGCCGACGACCTGGCCATCTACGTCGTGCTGGCGGAGGACGAAGGCGAGAAGGACGAATGCGCGAAGGATGAAGGTGCGAAGGACGGAGGCGCGAAGGACGAAGGCGGGAGGGACAAAGGCGAGAAGGGAGACGAAAAGGAAACCATACACGGCAGGGGAAGCCGGACGCTGTCCCGGACGAGGACGACGAGCTCGGGGGCGCTGCCCCTCCGGCTGAGCGATGTGCTCCTGGACAAGCTCCTCCCGCCGACCGTGCCGCCCGAGCCGCCCGAGACGACCACCCACGGGGCGGCCGACTGGATCAGCCTGGCCAGCACGGTGGTGGAAGATGCTCCCTCTGTCGGCCACCCTCCAGGACGCGCCCAGGGCCGCTCTCCCGGGCGACCTTCGCCGAACGGTCGGATGTCGCCCTGTCGAGAGCTTGGGGGGGACGAGGTGGACTAAAGCGTACGGGAGCCGCAGTCGCCACTAGATATACCTGAGGATGAGGTGCATCTAATCTATATGCGTTATCCACAAGAATGCTAGAGTAGATGCAACGCAACGTGGCCTAGTTCGTAATTATACTATCTTGCCGTGCCGTCTCCTCCTGCTATCTATCCTCTGCTCGTAAATGAGCCGGGGCGAGGACTACAGGTACCTTAACTACCACAGAACGGAGGTTGAAACTGGGGACTAGGATGGTAGGGAAACTTCCCAATCTGGAAAGCGGGCCGAGATCGCAGGATCCTGAGTGGCTGAGGTGAGACGAGGCAGAGAAGCCGAGGCATAAATTTGTACAGACACTAATTCACAACTATTCCTGAGGATACAGCAAGAATCCAAATTGAGGGAATACTAGACGCTTGCTTTGTGAGGGAATACTAGATGCTTGCTTTGTGAGGAAATACTAGATGCTTGCTTTATGAGGGAATACTAGATGCTTGCTCTTTGAGGGAATAATAGGTTGCCTATCTGAGGCTAATAAGCTCAGTTGAGAAGCGGATTATCTCGTCTGCATGCATCATGTCTTGCTTAGCATTGGCTTAGCAGGACTTGCGAAAAAGTGGTCTTGGCCAAAGTCAACTGCCACATGTATCAACATACCTGTACTGAATCCCCTTGCCACTGCAGTTGCCTAAAGTCCGAACCTAAGTGAGCACAAAGCTATATAGCATCATCTTTGGTTAGAGCTCTTTGGTTAGAGAGAGATCAGAGACAGCTTCTTTGAGGATCCGAACTCGAAGTGGTAAATGAGGAGATGTAAGGCAAAAAAATAGGGCCATGCGTACAAGCATGTGTGTACAGGTGGGTGCCCAGGGCATATAGGTCGTGTTCTGGGGACTGCATAGTAATTCAGAGAGATCCCCGATAGCTCAATTGGCAGAGCGTCTGACTGTTATTGACGGCCCCGTCGGACGTATATACGGTCTGATGTGGGCTGCAAGCAATCAGGAGGTTGGTGGTTCGAGCCCACCTCGGGGAGTTTTTTTTTGAGTTTTTTTTTTGTGAGTGTTTTTTGTGAGTATTTTTTTTGAGTATTTTTGTGGGTGTTTTTTGTGGGTGTTTTTTTGTGGGTTTTTTTAGTTGCCTCCCTTGGAGAGCATCACGATAGTATCAGCCTTGGCTCATATCCAATTCCATATAGAGGGGATATCAACTTTGATCAACTAGCACTGCCTGCCTAAGAACCTATAGTCCCTAGGCTCAATTATTCAAGTCTTCTTGTTGCTATTCAAAGAAGGTTGAAGTTAAGACAGAAAACAGATGAGGCGGTATAGATAAAAAGGTGAAGCAGAGACAATGCCCATCATATGCAGGCCATGCTACCCCGTTCTCAAAGTGTAGAATCCTCTTGAATCAGCACGCCTTCGGCTGCAATTATAGGACCATTGAGTCTTGCCGTTGTGGTCTTGCTATTGTAGTCTATTGTGGTCTTGCTATTGCAGTCCATTGTGGTCTTGCTATTGCAGTCTATTGTGGCCTCGCCGCTGGGTCTGCTATTGTAGTCTATTGCGGCCTCGCTGCTGGGTCTGCTATTGTTGGCGCTACTGGGTCTGCTATTGTTGGCTTGCTATTGTCTTCTATTGTGGCCTCGCTACTGGGTCTGCTATTGTGCTATTGTTGCTATTCAGTTCTCTGTGCGTGGAATGCCATCGAATCCAAAAGTTTGGGGGGGCATGCAGCAGGATGAGGGAAAAGTGAAGTGCTCCAAGGGAGTCTCTGCACAGAATCCAGCTCCCGAGTGCGGCAGTTTTGCCAAGACACTCCTCACTTTCCCATCACTGTGAACTTCAGACTTGCCAACTTTCATCCGAAGTCGCGTCCAGAACAATAAACAAGGCGTAATGCCTCAGGCGAAACATTGAGCCTGCGAAAATTTTTCACAGGGCACAGGCCACAGGGCACCTGTGAGGTATATAAGCAACCTTCGTGCCAGCGCGAGCCTCTCTCGACTTTCTCTTTCTTCCACTCCACGCCTCGGAAGATTTCGAAATGTGAGTGCCTCCCCTCCCACCCCAAATCATCACAACACCCTATCCTGCCTTCATCGAGGCGGAAATTCACTGACTTGATGTGCCTTTCATTCGCGCAGCATTAATTATCATTTCCTCGACGTCTTCCTTCGCGAGCGCACCAACTTCTCTCCTTCCCCTCTCCAGCAGAAGAGAGCCAACCTTCCCGAACCGGTCAACTTCCTCCGACAATTTCCTTCCTCTAGTCAAAGTAAGCCACCCTTCCTAGATCTGACAATCTCCTTCTTCTGGTCAAAAGCAAGCCAGCCTTCCTTGATCCATCAACCTCCTTCCTCTTGCCAAAGCAAGCCAGCTTTCCCCGAATCTGTCAATCTCCTTCCTCTTTCTAACTAGAAGAGGGCCAGCATTCCTGGATTTACTAACCTCTTTCCTCTGGCCAAAGCAAGCTAGACTTCCCCGACCCATCAATTTCCATCCTCTGGCCAAAGCAAGCCAGCCTTCCCTCCTCTGGCCAAAGTGAGTCAGCATTCCGGACTCCGTCAATCCCCTTCCTCTCTCTAACAGAAGAGAGCCAACATCCCCGACTGCGTCAATCTCTTTACTCACATTCGCAAAAGCGAGTCAGCCGCTCAAAGTCCGTCAATCTCCTCTCAATCAAGAGTAAGTCAAACCTCCCAACCCGCCAACCTCATTTCTCTCCTTGGCAAGAGAAAGCCAAACCTCCAATCCCGCCAACCTCACTCCTCTCTCTGGCAAGAGAAGACCAAACATCAAAATCCACCAACCTCATTCCGCTCTCTGGCAAGAGAAAGCCAAACCTCCAAGCCCTCCAACCTCATTTCTCTCCTTGGCAAGAGAATCGAAACCCGCTAACCTCGAGTCGGTCAAGTCAACCAAGCCAATCCTGAAAGATGGAGCAGCCGTCCAACGAGCGCGAGGACACGGTGATGACCGACGCGATTGACGAGCCTGAAGCTTCGGCCCCTCCTGCGCCCATCTCCAACGCAGGGCCGGCCGGCAGCCGCGCCATGGAGAGGCGACTATCGACTCCTGCCTGGGACTACCCCCCTCCCTCGCGCCCCATCCTACCGCCCATGGCGGCAGCGCCGTTTGTCGCCTCTCGCCTCGGCTCAGCGACGCCGGTGGTACCCGCGGACCTCCTGGCCGCGGAGGACAAGAACGAGGACGACCTCGACATGGTCGACATCAAGCTAGAGCAGCCCGCGGAGCCGCCCCGCCAGCGAACTCGACTACCATCGGCGAGGCCGGCCAAGTGGGACAGGCTGGGCCGAATCACCATCTCGCCCGAGCGGTCTCCGCGCCGCACGGTAGGCTCAGCCCGCGCGCGCGCGGGGCGGCGGAACCAGCCTGCGACGGGACGCGCTTCGCGGACGGACCGGTCTGGGGCAGGCCGCGCGCCCCTGCGACTGCGCCCGGAGCTACTTGCGCAGGCTGCGCCGGCTCCCAGCCAAGCCGCCCCCGACCAGTCGTCCCGAGCCGTCCCGGCTGTCATGCCGCTCGCCGCATCTCGTGTCGCCTCCATCCTATCGGCCTCACGTGCGGGAACCCCGGCTGGCGAGGCGCACTCGGCGACGCCTCTCTTCGCCGCCACGCCTATGGGCCCCCCCTCGGCGACGCCCACGGTCCCGCCGGCTCCGCGTCTGCTCAAGCAGCGCAACATCGAGCCGGCGCCGCAGCTCCTGGCCCGCCCCGGCGGCAATCCTTTTGCTGCCCTCGCTCGTGCGGCCCAGCCCTTGCCGCGTGGGGCTCGCGCCTCGTCTGCGCCCGCCCAGCCGACGCCCAGCCGGTCCCGGCGTCTGCATGTGAGTCCGGTCGCTAGCGGACAGCCCGGGCCGGCTGTGGCTGACTTTTCGCCCGTGGTGGCGGGCCCCTCGCAGCCCACGGCCAGCCCATCGCCGCCCGTGGCCAGCCCATCGCCGCCCACGGCCAGCCCATCGGCGCCCACTGTCGGTGCCGAGCCCGCCGCCGTGCCCGCCCAGCCTGTCCTGCCCGCCGCCGTGCCCGCCGCCATGCCTGCCGCCCAGCCTGCCGCCCAGCCCGTCAATGGCCCCGAGCCGACAAACATCACGGGCCGGACGTGCACCAACTGCGCTGGCACCATGCCCCCGGGTGACCGATGGACGTCGCCGACCATGTGCTTGCGGTGCGGCGACTACCTGGTGGCGAACGGCCACCAGCGTCCCGTGCCCGCAAAGCCGTGGTTGTCTTGCTGCGTCTGCGGGATGACGGGACCACACCTGCCGGAGTACCGCTGGGAGCGGTACCATCTAGACGGTACCCTGAAGGTGTGCCAACCGTGCTGGGCTTACACCCGCAGGCACCCTGGACAGGACCGTCCGGAGAACCTAATCCGCTCCCAGCGGATAAAGT
>JAKLNC010000579.1:0-10745 GCA_022813145.1 Barbatosphaeria neglecta
GTGCAGCGCTACGCCCGCCTGTGGCTGGTGCGGCCGCCGCGGCGCGGGGTGCGGTACGCGGTCAAGAACTACCCGCAGCGCGGGGATGGGCGCGACGTGCGCGCCGGCGAGGCCTTCGGGGCTGAGGACCACGACCTTCCCATCTATGCGGAAGACAAGGGGGACGAGGACGACGAAGACGAGGATAAGGACGAAGAGGAGGCGGGCAAAGAGGAGCATAAGGGGGCGACGACACGTGGCGCCGGCTCCGCCTGGGAGATCGGCCACCTCACGCAGGGGGCGTACGCACTGGACTCGTGGCGCATCTTCTGCCGAGACGCGCTGCTGGGGCGCGCGGCGGACTGGAACGGCGGCGGGCGCGAGGCGGCGTTCCAGCCCGAGTGGATGCGCGTGGTGCCGCGCGACAAGGAGCTGCGCGCGTGCTTGCGCTGGCTGTGGATGCGCGAGGGCTGGGCCTGGGACCCGCGCACGGGCGAGCGCGAGGTGCTCTCTGCGGACGTGCGCGCTGCCGTCGAGGAGGGACGCGTGGGGTACGACGAGGCGGGTGAGCTCGTGATCCTGGACGACGAACCTCCACGAGGGGTGAGCACCTAAGGAAGCAGCCTGGGTATGTAAAGAGGACGGACGACCCGGCATCGTCCGGGAATCTCGGCCAAGAACGGAGAGGACGAGGCTGGCTACCCCTTTTTACCGTGCTTGACATGGCCGGGGTGGTAGTAGTAGTAACCTGAGCGACCATCCAAGTACTGACTACTACTACGCCTTCCCGTGGAAGCCAAGCTGCGTGTGCGACCAGGACGTCCAGGGTGATAGGCAAGGGAGTCAAGTGCCTGTAGTCACTGGTTTCAGTCGAGAGAGGATGCACTGAATCTCGATTTTATACTATCCTGTATTTTTCCATCATTTCCTCATATGGCCTGCTGCTGTGATCCTACGTTAACTATGGTCTATGCCTAGTAAGACTCGACTTCTGCGGTTTTTTTTTTCTTTTGCCAAAACGCCGCGAGTACATGGGGAAGTAGAACAGGAAACTTTTTTTGGGGTCTTTTTTTTTCGACACCGACGAAGATGGAGGAAGAAAGGTGGGGCGGTAGAACGTCTAGAGGGCGTAACGGCCCTAGTATAAAGTTGAATCACTGGTAGGGCAAGGGGTCGCGTCAGCGCGTGACTCTGTCTCCCAGACAGGCTCTATGTGCTCACCTCGGCGTGGCCGTTCCGGCCCAGGACTTCGCGGCGCTTTTTTACGGCGGTAGCCAGGGTGTCCAGCACGGAGATGGTGTCGTCCCAGCCGATGCAGGCGTCGGTGATACTGACGCCGTACTTCAGCCCGGCCTTGCCCTCCTTGGGCACCTTCTGGCTGCCCTCGTGGATGTGGCTCTCAATCATGACGCCCATGATGCCGGTCTCGCCCTGCGCGATCTGGCCGGCCAAGCAAGCGGCCACCTTGGGCTGGTTGCGGTGGTCCTTGAGCGAGTTGCCGTGGCTGCAGTCGACCATCAGCCGCTGCGGCAGGCCGGACCGGGCCAGGGCCGCCTTGGCCTCGGCGATGCTCTGGGCGTCGTAGTTGGTGCCCTTGGTGCCGCCGCGGAGGATGACGAAGCAGTCCTCGTTGCCGACGGTGCCGACGATGGCCACGACGCCCGGCTTCGTGACGGACAGGAAGTGGTGCGGGTGCTTCACCGCGCCGATGGCGTCGATGGCCACCCGCAGCGTGCCGTCCGTGCCGTTCTTGAAGCCCACCGGGAAGCTGAGCCCGCTGGCCAGCTCGCGGTGCAGCTGGCTCTCCGTCGTCCGCGCGCCCACGGCGCCGACGGACAGCAGGTCGGCCAGGAACTGGGGCGAGATGGTGTCCAGCATCTCGCTGGCGATGGGCATGCCCTTGCTGGTGAGGTCGACGAAGAGCTGGCGCGACAGCCGCAGGCCCTTGTTGATCTGGAAGCTGTTGTCGATCTCCGGGTCGTTGATCAGGCCCTTCCAGCCCACCGTCGTGCGCGGCTTCTCCAGGTACGAGCGCATGACGATCAGCAGCTCGTCCTTGTGCTTCTCCTTCTCCGCCAGCAGCATGTCGCAGTACTCCAGCGCCGCCTGGGGGTCGTGGATCGAGCACGGGCCGATGATGACCAGCAGCCGCGCCTTGGGGTCCCGGTCGTTGACGATATCTTCGGCCTCCTGGCGCCCGCCGAGCACGGTGCTCTTCGACTCGGGCGTCTGCTTGATCTCATGCTGGAGCAGGTCCGGCGGCGTCAGCGGGTTGTAGCCGCGAACTAGTAGGGCGTAGAACCCGGGTCAGTTAGCCATTATCGCCGCCGGAGCATCGCGCGCACTGAAGCCCCTACTTCGCCAGTCTTCGCTCTCGGCCTTGTTGCCGACGTTCTTGTTCTCGATGTAGAAGGCCTGCGTGGCGGATTGGTCGGGTCAGCGGTGGAGCGAGGTGTGACGGGTGGCACGACCGTGACTGCGACGTAGTCGCCGGAGCTGTACTTACGGACATTGTGTAGACGGAGGGGGTCAGACCAATGAAAGATGCTAAGAAGGCGAGACGGAGACCCCGGCCTTCACACGAGAGTCGCACGAATGGAGAAGAAGAGGCAGAAGACGAAGGAGGTACGTAGGATCGTCCAGGAGATTATTCCCCGCGAGTGGCCAAATCTCAAAAATTTATACGGAGGGGGAGCGGCAAGGAGGAGGAGGAGGGAGCTTTGCTCCAACTGTTTCCTCCAACCTTTTTTTGCTGGTGACTCAATCGACGTCGGGCGGGGCACAGCAGCCCGTCCCTTGCGGCCACCTGCAGGCGGGTTGCCCGATGTAAGTGATCTGACAACCCCAACTCTGGTAACAGCTGCTGCAAATCCCGCGCGGCCTCGTCTCTTTCCAGCTATTGCAGCCGAATCAACGCTGCACGAGGCGCCGTGCGGCTGCGCGAAGGGCTTGATTGTGCTGCACGTAATTAAACTGGTTGTAACCGGACAACGTCCCCGCATCCCCTCTTCGTAGTCGCCGACTCCCTGTCTCTGATAAGTATATTCCCGAATGTATGTTCCTATGAGTAGGTACCTAGGATGTCTATGAGTATCTGGGCCTCGTCTATCGCCTTTGTACGTCCTTAGTACGCCGTCCATCTCGACGATTGGATGCATTCTGGAGCGGGTGGGAGCTCGGATCGCAGGGCGCGGGCGACTTCTACACCGGGTCTCCCTCAGTCCTCTAGAGTTATCCCGGATAAGACGGCGCCGCGCGGCACGGAGCTCGCTGGCGCCGACGATAACACGCACTCCGCGGCACGCCACCCGGCGATGCTTCACAGACTTGAGGCAGCGCCGGCCACGGCCGCTGCTTAGTCCATCTTCGCCGGGCGGAGGGCCTCCTTTTGGAACTTCTCGATGCCGTTGATCCTACCGTAGACCCACTTCAAGACCATGGTGCTTCCGGTCATCAGGACGGCCGAGAAGGTGAAGAGCGCCACGCGCTGCGGCGTGTCGAGGAGAGCAAAGATGGGGTAGGGGTAGCTGCAAAGCGGACAGGGCCCTCCCCGTCAGCGTGGCCATCCCGGGCTCCGTAGGGGGGGAAGAGACATCAGACTTACAACCCGTTGTGGCTGAAGCACAACTCTACCCAGCCCCAGTACAGGAACGCGATGGTCATGCTCAGTCCCATGGCGCCCTGCGCCTTGATCGCCCATGGCGGGCTCAGGAGGAGGAGGTCGGTGGTCAGCAGGACCGCCGGCGCCGCGTGGAAGCCCAGGTCGGGCAGCAGAGGCAGATCCAAGTCGGGCGGGACGACCAGCCTCTTGTCGATGAGGCAGATGCCGTAGTAGAGGATGCTGACCAGCACCTCGAGCGGCGCCGCGCACACGGAGACGAAGTTCTTGGCGCCGAAGAGCCACGGCAGGAGGGTGACGTCGGCGAGGGCGCCCAGGATGAAGCACAGAAAGGCCGTGGACAGCCCGAGGATGGTCAGGAACTGGAAGCTGCCCCCGAAGGACGCGGCCGGCCCCTGGGGGTACTTGACGAGGTACCAGAAGGAGGCCGAGAACGACGCGACGCCGGCGAGGTGGATCAGGAAGGAGAGCGTGCGCGAGGGCGAGGCGAGGCGCTGCGAGGGGTGCCGACGCGCCATCTCGAGGACGAGTCTATAGGTCTGAAAGAGGAGTTCTATGGGCTCTAAAAAAAAAAAAAAACAAAGTTATTAATACAGCGTCGTTGCCGTCGAGATCGCAGCGAATGGAGCGATTACGGGGCAGCGAGAGACAGCATCCGGACCGTGACTCGAGGTCGGAAGGATAGAAGCTAGCCGTCGCAATGGAAGCCTCGATGGTATGTATGCGAGTGGCTCCCGGCCCTTTAATAGGAACTCAGTCCCCCCGTCCGCCCATACCCACTTTACACTCCTCACGCACATGAAGGACTGGATTCCGCCGGGCAGCCTGGCATTCCGAAAAGCCCGAACTCTTTCGCGATTGAACAGCCAAGCACCAAGACGGGCGGCATCCCGCGGTTAGAGATGCCGAGGCTTCAGCGCCTCACGTCATCGCATTGGAGGTCGCTGCTGCTGGCCACTGCTGGCCACTGCTGGCCTCTGCTAGCCACTGCTAGCCACTGCTGGCCACTGCTAGCCACTGCTGGCCACTGCTAGCCACTGCTGGCCACTGCTGGCCACTGCTGGGGATGGCACGGTGCAGCGCCTAGGCGGGCCGTTCAGGGATCCGCCCATCCAGGGGCCGATTTAGTGGGTGGTGGCTGCTGCTTCAACCCCTGCAAATCCCCCCCGTCGTCGATTGGTTAGCTGGCCGCTCCGGCGAACATAGCAGTGCCCCTGCTCCAGAAGTTCTCCGTGAAAGGCCGATAAGCACAACCGTCGACAGCAAGGCTTCAAAAAAGTCGCCATCTCAGTAGTCCAGACTCTAGCTACGGACGGACAAAGCCGGGCGTATCCGAAACATATCAGCGCGTTCCCTTGTGCCTCATACCGCCTCGGTTATGGCCTCTGACGAGCAGGAGGACGATGCGAAATCGCTGAAGCGAAGCCATTCGGACTTTGCTGAGCAGGATGGAGGTACGTCGGTCGAGTCCCCGGCAGGCGCGACTTCCGCCTCCTGCGCGATCCCGCCTGACCTACAACTAAACGAGGCCGCAGAGAGCTCTTCGGATGACGACATGGGCCCGCAGCTGCCCTCCGCGGCGGCGCCCAAGAAGAAGCGCCGGGTCCTGCCGTACGAGAAGCACTACGTGTCCGCGCTGCCGACGTCCCCGCGATACTCGAAGTCGCTGATGCACAAGGAGCAGCTCGCGTTCCTGACGATGACGCCGCTGACCGACTTCCTGATCACCACCTCGGTGGACGGCGTGGTCAAGTTCTGGAAGAAGATAGCGCAGGGCATCGAATTCGTGAAGGAGTTCAGGGCCCACCAGGGCGAGGTGGCGTCCGTGTCGGTGAGCCGGGACGGGAGGAGCTTCGCGTCGGCCGGGGCGGACAAGACGGTCAAGATCTTCGACGTCATCACCTTCGACCTGCTGGCCATGCTGGAGCTGGGCTTCACGCCGCGGTGCATATGCTGGGTGCACAAGAAGGGGGCGTCGCTGCCCCTGCTGGCCGTGTCCGACGCGGGCGCGCCGGTGGTGCACATCTACGACGGCCGGGGGGAGAAGAACGAGCCGGTACACACGCTCAAGGGGCTGCACCGGAGCCCGGTGTCGCTGATGGCCCTCAACGAGGCCTACGACTGCGTGCTGTCGGCGGACGAGGGCGGCATGGTCGAGTACTGGCGGCCGAGCGGGAGCTACGAGAAGCCGGACAGCGTGTTCCGGTACAAGAGCGCGACGAACCTGTTCGAGTTCAAGAAGGCCAGGTCCGTGCCCGTGTCGCTCGCCATCTCGCCGGCGGGGAACCAGTTCGCGACGCTGTCGCTGCCGGACCGCAAGATCCGCATCTTCGACTTCGCCACGGGCAAGCTGTACCGCACGTACGACGAGTCGCTGCGGACGGTGGAGGAGATGCAGCAGACGGGGTCGGCGCTGCAGAAGCTGGACGACGTCGAGTTCGGGCGCCGGCTGGCGCAGGAGCGCGAGATCGAGTCGCCGGGGCTGCGCGACAAGATGAGCATCATCTTCGACGAGTCGGGGCACTTCGTCCTGTACGGCTCGATCGTGGGCGTCAAGGTGCTCAACACGTACACGAACCAGGTGGTCAAGCTGTACGGCAAGGACGAGAACTTCCGGGCGCTGGGCCTGGCCCTGTACCAGGGGCAGCCGCAGAAGAAGGGCGTGACGACGGTGGCCATGGCCGCGTCGAGCAACCCGCTGCTGCAGGAGTCGGAGGCGCGGGACCCCATCCTGGTGGCCTCGGGCGTGGGCAAGGGCCGGTTCTACATGTTCACCAACGACCAGGAGGTCTCCAAGGCGAGCCGGGACGTGCAGAACGAGAAGCCCACCCTGCTCGGCGGGCCCAAGAAGGCGGCGCAGGAGAAGAAGGCGGAGACGGGCACGGCGGCGGTGCTGCACACGAGCTACGGCGACATCCACATCCGGCTGTTCCCCAACGCCGCGCCCAAGGCCGTGGAGAACTTCGTGACGCACTCGAAGAACGGCTACTACAACAACACCATCTTCCACCGGGTGATCCGCAAGTTCATGATCCAGGGCGGCGACCCCCTGGGCGACGGCACGGGCGGCGAGAGCATCTGGGGCAAGGAGTTCGAGGACGAGTTCGGCAGCCTGAAGCACGACAAGCCGTACACCGTCAGCATGGCCAACGCGGGGCCCAACACGAACGGGAGCCAGTTCTTCATCACGACGGAGAAGACGGTACGTCCTCCCGCCCATCCCGCATTCTAACCCACCCTGAAGCTGAGACTGACACCCTCGCAGCCGTGGCTGGACAAGAAGCACACCATCTTCGGCCGGGCCGTGCAGGGCCTCGATGTCATCCACAAGATCGAGAACGCGCGGACGCACCAGGAGAAGCCGGAGGAGGACATCAAGATCCTCAACATCGACATCCTGTAGAACTGTCTACCGCCGCACCTCTAGATGAATTGATCTCCGTGATACCCTGCCCCGGTCGACCCCGTGTTTCCACGTGTCTAGAGCTCCTCTCTCGGTACAGCGCGCACCACGCAAGTACTGGTGACCTTTCAGCCCGGCCAGGCTGGGCTAGCTACCCAGGCTAGCTGGCTGGCTAGCCCTGCTGGCCTACTCGGGCTCGCCGGAAGCCGAGCTTGCCATGGGAAGCCTTATCTAGCCGAAAATCCTTATGCGGGGCCTAACCAGGCCCTGCAGCCCGACCCCCGGCTCCCTTGTCTGCGGCGATCACGCGCCCAATCAACGGGCGCCGAAGTTCGAGCCCCTCTCGCCGGACCAGCGTTTTCTTACGGCATCGCGGCATATATAGCGGAGAGGCGAGTGCTGACCGCGGGCGGATTTCGGTCGTTCACCTGCTACAGGCATACACCTTATACACCTCTGTGTACTTGCCCGTATATGCCTATGTATATAGGTAAGGTGTATTATTATACGCCCTCTTCTTGGGTTGCTGTTCGTACGTGAGATCGGCCATCCTATACCCATGCGATTGGACGTGCGTGCCCCGATCGGCCGACTTTTTTTCGTCCTCACCTGCCGCCGACGACGCCGACCGGCTTTCTCTCCGCCAGCTTTGAGAGAGCCCGGCGAAAATACGAAACGGTGGAGAAGGTGTGCGCGGGTGTGTGAGTTGCGCTCGCTGCTTCTTCTGCTCCTTCTACTCCTTCTGCTCCTTCTCTGCTGAAGGCTCCGCCGCGCGCGGGGAGGGGGAGAGAAAGAAAGAGGGTTGCGCAGGCTTGGCCCTTGATGGAGGGAGAGAGCTTTTGAGTGGACGAGCGAGGACGGTGGAGGTGCCGCGCTGGGCCTGCCCCACCATCTTCTAATCCGGCGACGAACGGGGGGGGGGAAGAGGAAGAAGAGAGGGCGACTCGAGAGAGGGCGACTCAGACCGGACCAGACTGCGACGAGGCCGTGTCTCCTCGCCTCTTATCGCTCTCTTCTCTTCTTTTCGTTCACTTGTATTTTTCTCGTTATACGCATATATCCGCGATACCGTACCCCCCCCCCATCGCACCGTATTATTGCTCGTCCTCGGCGGGACGGGCGTCTATCAGGAAAGGTGAACGGTGCCGGCGATGCCTCGTCCGAGGAGACCCGGGGCGCCGGAGCCCAAAAAGCGAAGCCGCAACGGCTGCTGGTGCGTCCTTCTTCTCCCCCTCTCTCTCTCTCTTCGTTTCTTCTCTTCTCTTTTCTCATATCCTCCTTGCTCTTATCCGGGACTGCCATTTTGGTCGGCTGATGGGCTTTGCTTGGCTGGCTTACTGACTTACTGACTGACTGACTGACTGACTGACTGACATGATGCAGGACGTGCAAGGCCAGAAAGGTCAAGTGCGACGAGGGCCGTCCCAGATGTTCCAAGTATGGCTCGTCTACCTAGACTCTACTATTTTTTTGTGTTACACGCCGTTACTTGTACCACCCGAACTTTGTAAAGCCGACCGGCCTCCCTCTGTATCCCTGCCCCCGTCCATCCGTTTCGCCTACGAGGCTAATCGAAAGGTTGCGCGAACGTGTAGCTGCATGAAGATGAGCGAGGAGTGCGACTACAGCATCCGGCTCAACTGGGACGGCAACCGCAAGAGCAAGAAGGTGCTGGACACCATCGGCGCCGACCAGACGCTGCCGGCCACCCCCTCGACCGCCTCGGGCTCCGACGGCAGCGGCGGCGCAGCTACGACGGCCGAGCCGCTGGCGCCGCCCGTGGCCTTGTCGCAGGCCGGGCCTTTCGAGCCACTCCAGCAACCGCAACCGCAACTCCAGCGCCAGCAGCCACTCCAGCTGAGTCCGGCCTGGACTGCCGTCAACGATGGTGTCGACACGGCGGGTAGTGCCAGCGGTGCTTCGGCTGCTTCGGCTGCTTCGGCTGCTCCGGCTGCTTCGCCTTCGAGCGCTGGGCGCTCGTCGGCCCCGTCTCGGATCGCCTTCCCGCACGATCCGAGGCTGGCTTTCGCGCTTCCGGAAGACGCGGGCCGGGCCGGGGGCGAGGGCGAGGGCGAGGGCGAATTCGGTCGGTCTCCGAAGAGGCTGAAGCTGGGGCCGCCCGGGTACGCCGGCGAGACTCCCGACTACTCCGGCTGGACCCCGGCGAATTCGGCGGCGGCGACAGCGGCAGCGGCAGCCCCGGGGAGCTCCCCGTTTACGGCGCAGTCGCCCAGGAGCGACGTGGAGCCGGGGCAGGCAGCGACCGCCAGCACATCGACACGAACCTCGTCCCCCCAGCCTCTAGCCCAGAACCAGAGCCTCGGCCACAACCACGGGCTCAGCCTCGGCCACAACCACGGGCTCAGCCTCAGCCTCCACCACGGGCTCAGCCACCCCCTGGCGCAGCAGCCGGCGATGCCGGACTTCCGGCGACTGAGCGTGAGCTCGCTGCTGTCGGGGCCGACGGAGGGCATCGCGTCGCAGGAGGAGCGGCTGCGCGAGGCGACGGGGAGCTACCTGCGGCTGGACACGCAGACGACGCAGCTAAGCCGGCCGACGACGTACTACGGCGTGGACCGGGGCTTCCACGACAGCGACCTGGGCAAGAACGACGACGTCAACGCGCTGTCGGGGTCGTCGCCCAAGCTGGCGCGCAGTCATCTCTCGCTGGGGGGGGGCGGCAGGCCTGACGGGGGAGAGGAGGAAGGGGAGGAAGAGGGAAGAGAAGAGGAGGGGGGAGAAGGAGATGAAGGGGACGAGGAGGGAGAGGCGCACGTCGAGTTCGGGTTCGGGGTGCGGGCGGACGACTTAGAGCGGCACTCGGGAGGCTACTACGACCGGCCGGTGGTGGTGTGCATCTCGCGGCGGCTGGAGCCGCTGCCGGCGAAGCTGAAGGAGAACCCGATGAACATCCTGTACTTCCACCACTTCATCAACCACACCGCGCGGGTGCTGGTGCCGCACGACGACCCGGAGAGCAACCCGTTCCGGACGATCCTGCCGCAGATGGCGGTGCGCAACGACAACCTGCTGAGCCTGTTGCTGGCCTACTCGGCCTCGCACCGGGCGCGCCTGCTGCAACAGCCGGAGCCGGCCACGCGCATCGCCACCTGGGTGCAGGACATTTTCCCCTCGCTGCGCCACGCGCTGGACCACCCGACGCACAAGATCTCCAACGCCAACGTGGCCACGGCCATTATGCTGGCCTCGCTGGACATCGTCAGCCCCATCGCCTTCGGCTACCACATCCCCTGGCAGCGCCACCTGGTGCTGGCCCGCGAGCTGATCAAGGCGCGCCCCGAGGGCCTCCGCGTCGAGCAGCGCGAGCGCTACGAGGGCGGCGACAACACCAGCGTGGCCAACGAGGAGCGCCAGGTGTGCGCCTTCCTGTGGAGCTGGTTCGCCTACATCGATGTGCTGGGCAGCCTCAGCGGCGGGCCCGGCGACGCGTCGTCGGCCTGGATCCTGGACCACCGCGTGTATGACCCGGACGAGGACGACGAGATCGACTGCATCATGGGCTTCACCACCCGCTGCATCTACGTGCTGGCCCAGATCGCCGAGCTGGCCCGCCAGTGCGACGCCCAGCGCATCGCGGGGGGGATAGAGGAGGCACCGCCACAACAGGGACAGGGACCGGAGTCGGCTCCGAGGCCGGGCTACCACCACCACCACCACCACCTGCCCGGCCGCATCCGCCCGGACTGGCGGCCGTCGCCCACGCAGGCCGCGCAGGCCGTGGCC